>CAKAOI010051711.1:0-17399 GCA_916701655.1 Sebastiscus albofasciatus
ATTTCGAAATAAAAGCCCTAAAGCGGGTTTTCTTTGCACAGAATTCCTTCATTTGTTAACACGAGGCTTTTATTGTGAAATATGTGCCGGACAGTGATGTGGAACAAGCAGTGACTTGGAAAGCATCATAAATGAATACAGTACAGAGTTTTAATTGTGTATTATTACTATTATTTATTAATTACCACACGTTTCTGAATCTTTCTCTGTCTAAAATAAATATCAATTATATTTATCATGAAGCTAAATGGCCATTAAAAGGCAAACTCTATGTAGAAAGAAAGGGCTGTCAGCAGCAGCAGACAGGTAGCCGACACACTCCCGGGACGCAGCTAACTCGCGTCTGGCGTGAACACCCTAGGTGTGCATCACGCAGCCACGACGCTTCGCTGCCGTCACACGAGCCTCGCGGTGTGTTCATGGCTTTATCCAGCTTGAGAAGTTTGGGGCAGATGGGACTAGGTAATGTCAAGTTACAATAGCCTACTGTGTCATGGCGAAAGGTGGTTATTTGCCGCCACGCCACAGCAACATAGTTCGATAAATTTTTTATCTTTGGATAACTTTTCATCACAAAGGTCTTAAGGTACTACTGACCAAATTTGAAGTTGATCGGGTTAAATCTCTAGGAGGAGTTCGTTAAAGTACAGTGCCTGGAAATGGTAAAAAAAGGCATAAAATTCAAGATGGCCGACTTCAGGGTGGGCGGAGCTAATGACACCAAATGAGGAATATGTCTGGAATAATGAGGAGGATGGGCCTACCAAATTTGGGGCAGATCGGACAATGTATAATCAATTTACAACAATTTCCTGTTTCCTATGGGGGCGCTATGACTTTCACTCATAATAGCACATATATGTCTTCAGGCCTGGACTATTATCCAGCTTGTGAAATTTGGAGCAGATGGGACTATGTAAAGTCAAGTAAAATCAGCCTCATGTGTCATGGCGACTCATCGAAATTCGCCATGCCACCACGGCGCTTCCGTTTAATAGAAACTCACGATTTTCGAAAGGAAGCATCATCAAGGTCTTAAGGCTTTTCTGACCTAATTTGAGGTAGATGTGATTAATTTTTGAGGCAGAGTACATCAACGTGTAAAACGTGATATTTCCTGTTACCACTAGGTGGCGCTATGACTGTGAGTCAAAATTTGCATGTGGATGTCGTCACACAGGGACTTTTATCTCGCATGAGAAATTTGGAGCAGATTGGTTACTATACGCCAAAGTTACAACAACTTCCTGTTTTTTGACGAAGAAGCTTTTTCGCCGCCACGCCACGGCAACATAGTTCGATAACTTTTTGATCTTTTGATAACATTTCATCACAAAGGTCTTAAGATACTACTGACCAAGTTTGAGGTAGATGTGATTAATTTCTGAGGCAGAGTACATCAACGTGTAAAACATGATATTTCCTGTTACCACTAGGTGGCGCTATGACTGCGAGCCAAAATTTGCATGTGGATGTCGTCACACAGGGACTTTTATCTCGCATGAGAAATTTGGAGCATATAGGTTAATGTACGACAAAATTACAGCAACTTCCTGTTTCTTGGTGAAAGGCTCTTTTTCGCCACCACGCCACGGCCACATAGTTCGATAACTTTTTGATCTTTGGATAAATTTTCATCCCAAAGGTCTTAAGATACTACTGACCAAATTTGAAGTTGATCGGGTTAAATCTTTAGGAGGAGTTCGTTAAAGTACAGCGCCTGGAAATGGTCAAAAAACGCCATAAAATCCAAGATGGCCGACTTCCTGTTGGGTTTACGGTATACCTCCAAGAGGATTTTTTTTACGTCTCAACATGTTCTATATACCTAGTGAATTTCATACATCTAGGTGAAACGTGTCGTCGGGGCTACTCAATAGGGGGCGCTAGCGAGCCAATTTGCTACACCCGAGCACGAAACCCATATCAGATAACTATTTCACGCACGTCTGACACGTGTGCAAAATTTGAAAAAAAGTTGCGTACCCTAAGCACCTAATTTTTCCACTCAAAGACATAATAGAATAATAATAATAATAATAATAATAATAATAATAATAATAATAATAATAATAATAATAATCATTTGAAGAAAAATAGGTCCTCGGACCCGACGTTGTCGGTGCTCGGGCCCTAATAAAAAAGAATAAGTCATTATATCAAATACTGTATGACAGACATATGAGGTTGGCAAAAGTGGCAAACTGGCACTCAAACTGAGGCACCCATATTGATTTCCATGTTTGCTATTGTGAACTTAATTTGAGTATACTGTTTACTTGTAGTGTTTAGTGTCTAGTCCACTGCCTGTATATATATATATATATATAAATCACCAGTTCATGTTAGAGAGCACATCATCAGTTGCTGAGTTTTTACTGCCCCCAAGTGTATTATGTCACCACTCATAGTGGGTAAATAATGGTTTGGTTTGAGTTGTTGTCCATTCAGATCATTATGTGGTTTGCAGTATGAGTGTGCAGACATCGCTGATTTCCACTAGCCGTGCACCCACAACTGACCTGCATGTAACCAGGCTCATTTATTGTTTATGACTCATTCCTCTGAGACAGTGAAGTGTGAAGAAGATGGTAGCAAACACATCTCTCTGGTAGATAATATATATGTGATGTCTAGAAGGGAATAATCCTGTATTAGAATATATATTCTAATATATATAGAAACAGTTGTAGTGGAATGCAAACACGTATGTTTATTGTACATAAGTGGTTATAACAAAAGACAGTCAATACAAAAATAATAAAGGTGGAAAATGCAATGTCACACTGATGTGCATGTACTGACTGGTGTATACTGTATGATATTATTAAGTCAAAAGTTAGATGAATCATCTCTAGACTATGTAAGACATATATAATGGTGAGAATTAGTAAACTATAAAGTCAGAGAACACAAAGTCAAAAATTAATACATTTTCAAGATCTGCAACAAATTATTTTTTGTTAAAGCAGCAGTGGGTAGAATTGGAGCAAATATGATTTAAAAAAAGTTATTTTTATAAAACGGTTCCTATATCCTGACAGTAGTGCGCGAGACAAGTTACTGAAAAAAAATCATGTGCTGCAAGATTTCACAGACCGGAGGAAAACAACCAATCAGAGCTGAGCTGGAGCTTTGCCGTCTCTGAGCAGCTGTCAATCACTCACAAACTCTGATCAAACGGTCAAACTAGGCAGCGCTGATCAAATATGAATCAATATTCTGTTACTGTAATGCCTATTTCTCACCTCAAATGTTTTCAGAAACATCTTGTAGTGTACTGTTTTGCTGTAAAATGAGAACGTTTGTGACCCAGCAGCTATGTTGAGATCGGTTGAGGAAATACCAAGCACCGCCCACCAGCTGGAGCACAGCCAATAGGAACGCTCTCTCTCTGAAATAACCTGTGATTGGTCAAAGTCTCCCGTCACAAGCTAGATTTTTTAAAGCCTGAAAACA
The DNA here is from genome assembly GCA_916701655.1 of Sebastiscus albofasciatus. Taxonomy (NCBI): domain Eukaryota; kingdom Metazoa; phylum Chordata; class Actinopteri; order Perciformes; family Sebastidae; genus Sebastiscus; species Sebastiscus albofasciatus. Next base: position 3,460 of record CAKAOI010051711.1, read on the forward strand.
GAGCCATGAGGAGGTGCAGAAGTCTAGTTATCTCTCAGAACAATTGAATTACAATATGCTGAAAGGTTATTATGGAATTTTTGCCCAGTAATGCCAAAAACTCTCTGCCTACTGAAGTTTTAAACTAAATTAACAAAACTACAACTTCTATACTGCTATACTACTATATACTATTATATTACATGAACATGAATAATTATTTCTCATATAAAGAAAAAAGCTCTAAAACTTAGACAATAGGGGGGTCTGAACTGATATCAATAAAAGGGTTCAGTTGACATACGTAATGCAGAACCACAGTAAAAATAAAAAGAAACAAGAATAAAGAACAAAATAAATAAATTTGCTCAAAATCCCAAATACTCAGAAACATTCATAGAAAGTAAATAAACAAGCATCGCTCTGACGGCCCGCACATATTTTCAGTGAACACACCAGCATACACATGTACACTGGCCTTCTGTACACAAACCACCCACACACACACACACACACACGCACACAAGCAGAGGCAGAGTGGAATTTGAGAAATTCAAGGTCACATACATTAGTAAACCGCGAATCATTTAAAATCCTCCCACAATTCATGTCAACTCCCACTCTGACAGAAAGCTATTAAATAATATACAGTACACTGTATTAGAAACCCTTTGCTATTTAGTTTAGCGTGTAAATTTGTCAATAAATGTAAACAACCATTTACCAAAGTGTAATGAAATCCAGATAAAACACAATATAGGCTGAATGTCCTGTAATAGATGGTGACCTTGTAGTTTGACCTCACATGTCCAATAAAATCATCTCATACAAAAGATTTTTCCTGTTGCTTCGCCTCCCCTGCTGCCCCTGCATGTGGGTTGTTCTTCGCTGCTCCGCCAAAAACAGACAGCGTTCCTCCTCCTGGTGGAGAGGAACCCAGGTGGAGCAGAGACCCCCCCACCAGGAGCAGCACGCTGGCCCCCCAGCCCAGGTACAGCGCCGGTCCCAGCTCTCTCTTTAAAGGCGCTGCAACGTTCGGATCATAGAAGTCCCTGATGACCGCATGGGCGGTCCAACAGATGGGTATCAAGTAGGCAAAGCCGGCCACGAGAAAGAGCACCGCGGCGATCCTCGCCAGCCGAGCCTTGGCGGCCTGGTTGCTGTCGCCCATGCAGTGTGTGCACTTGGCCCCCGCCACCCCAAGCATGAGGGCCAGGAGGCAGACGAGCAGGGAGAGCACAGTGAGGCCCCGGGCGGCTTGGGCAGACTTGGGCAGGGCCAGGGTGGAGTCATAGGTCTTGCACTGGATCTGGCCGGTGGTCTGAGACAGGCAGTTCATCCACAGGCCCTCCCACAACACCTGGGCAATCACCAGCTCTCCACCCACGAAGGCGGACACACGCCACAGAGGAGCGGCGCACACCAACGCCCCGAACACCCCGCCCAGCACGGCCAGCACCAAGCCCAGCAGCTGGAGACCCGTTGACGCCATGGCCGCTGAAGAAAAATAGAAAAATGTCACCCTTATTTGTCTTTCTCACTATAGGAGGTTACTGAGCACTCAGTAGATGGAAGTCAGTGCTTCCCGCGGTATATTCTCAGTCATTCAGTAAGATGTCCCGTGATTGTGAGTTGTTGAGATGAGTCCCCTTCTTCACCTCAGTATCCTTTTCTGTTCAACGCCTGCTGTTAAGATGACAGAGTTTTCAACAAATTTACTTCACAGAAGCACATTTTAAATGAATTTGTTCAATAATTATAGATCTGAGCTAATGGCATTTAGACAGTTCATTTGTTTTTTCAACTAGTACAACATATAATTGTGCAACAAGTAATAATAAAAGCATTAAACTTGCTAGACCTGTTTTCTTTGGTTCAATCAATCAATTCACTCACAGTTCTAGCTAAATACAGCTCTAAAAAAAAGTACCTTTCAATCGCTAATCATGCAACCAGACGTCCGCAGATGGCGTGTTGATGGTCCTTTGTGTGTTCCTTGGTGGTATAGTCGTGTGATGTGAGTGGTTGGTATCTTTCTTCTGTTATGACTGGTCAGCTTGTCTCTCTGGATCTCATACACAGGGGTGTGGGAGGGCAGCAGTGTGTAATACTGCATACTAAATACACACGCACACACACACACACACACACACACACACACACAGCTAGTTATGGAAAAAATGACAGCACAAGGACACTTTGTTACAGACAATGTTGATTGCTATCATGTTGTCATTGCTTGGAGCTGGAGTGGCCATATTGAGGCAGTGGATGGAACCGAGGAGGAGGAGGAAGAGGAGGTGAAAGGTGATTGGAGCCTGATCAACACGCCCCTTGGCGTCACTTTAGGATCAGGCAACAAAACCACAATAAATTTTAGGAAAGATCTACATGGTTGGGCTTAAAACTACTATGATTGTACAGTGAAAATGACACTGAACATTGTGAACATGGGACGCGAACGAACAGCTGATTGTAGCGTGATGCACGGGACACAAACAGCGGCCTCCTGGATGACGCTTTGTGTTTGTTGAACCCGTCCAGTTGTGGAGGAGGCAGCTGTCAATCACTCGCAAACTCTGATCTCTTTGCTCTTTGGTGGGCGGTGCTTGGTGTTTCCTCATCTGATCTCAACTTGGCTTCCCGGTCACAAACTTTGTCATTTTACAGCTAAACAGTACACTACAAGGCGTTTCTGAAAACATTTGAGGCGAGAAATAGCCATTACAGTAACAGAATATTGATTCATATTTGATCAGCGCTGCCTAGTTTGACCGTTTCATCGGAGTTTGCGAGTGATTGACAGCTGCTCAGAGACGGCAAGGCTCCAGCTCAGCTCTGATTGGTTGTTTTCCTTCGGGTCTGTGAAATCTTGCAGATGCCATTAGGAGCACCGGAGGACACAGAGACAAATGATTTGTTTTCAGATTACCTGTCTCAAGCAGTCAGGATATAGTGAACATTTTATAAAAATATTTTTCTTTTAATCACATTTGCTCCATTTCTACCAACTGCTGCTTTTAGTGAGTGTGTGGACACTGATAGTGTACAGGTGGGTAAATTAAAATTTTCTCTATAGAGCCACTAGATGGCATTAGAGACAATGCCACCATTAAAAAATCTGTTGATGTTTGATTCTATTCTAAGTTAATGTATTTGTCTCATTTATGCAATGTCTGTGTCCAACATAGAGGGGCGACAACTGCATTTCATTTTGCAGTCTTGTTGTGTAATGCCAATAATGATGAACCTTGAACCCTGATTATCAATGACACATTTTAGTATATATATATTAGTGAACTACATCTCTGGTTTCTGTCTACAAAAAGTTGATGCAAATGAGTTATGATGCCTCCTTTAAGAGTTTGTGCCAAAGCTGAGATTAGGGTGTCACCTGCTTTAGCTTGTAAGAATCTAAACTATTTTAATAATGTTTTGAATCCCATGTCAACAGCTCAAAGTTGTAGTTTCAATTTCCTGGAAGCCACTGAGGCAGAGAGAGAGAAAGGGGGAGAGTTTCATTTTCCTGTAAACCAGTGAGGTGGAGAGAGAGAAAGGGAGGGAGGAATAACTAGCACACAGCAGTACAGACCTACTGTGATCTGGAAGAAATGGTTCAGAAACACAGCCAGACAGATTTTGCGGTTCAAAGTCAGGTTTGATTTGTGTTTCCTGGTATTTCTTTCTCCACAACAAGATGGGTTTTGCCTCAACTGAAGGTGAGTGTATGCAGGCCTTTTTACACTCCTTGTGTGAGCTGACCTAAAACCCAAGAGTTCAGATTAACTGTCTCTCTGTCTTTTTGTCCACAGACGGCAGCTCTCCTGTTGTCAGCGACCTGAGGATCGTCCTGCTGGGGAAGACTGGATCAGGAAAGAGTGCAACAGGGAACACCATCCTGGGACGACGAGCTTTTACCTCAGAGATTTCTCCGTCTTCTGTGACAGAGACATGTGAAAAAGACACCAGCCACTTTAATGAAAGAACTGTGAGTGTGGTCGACACCCCTGGGGTCTTTGACACACTGATAAAGGGGAGTCAGTTGAAAACTGAGATAGAGAAATGTATCATGCTGTCTGACCCAGGACCCCACATATTCCTGCTAGTAATCAGTCTGTGTGTACGGTTCACTGAAGAGGAGAAGAACGCCGTCAAGTGGATCAAGGACAACTTTGGTGAGGAAGTCTCCAATTATACACTGGTGCTGTTCACGAGGGGAGATGAGCTCAAGGAGAAGTCCGTTGAGGATTATGTAGATGAAAGTCCTGAACTCAAGGAACTCACCAGTGGCTGTAAAGCTGGGTACGTTGTGTTTGACAACACACGCATGGAAAACCGCACTCAGGTGGCTGATCTGTTTGAAAAGATAGATAAGATAGTGCAGTTAAATGGTAACCATTATACCAAAAGCATGTACGAAGAGGCCCAGAGAAAGAAGAATTTGAAAGAACGGTGGAGCAGGTGGGGAGGCTACATGAACACTGCAGGTAATCAGTTGTTGATGCTAGCAACAGCCACAGCTGCCCCTGGAGCTTATACTGCTATAATGGCAGAGGAAGCGGCAGCGGCCACAGCTGCAGTTGACGTCCCTGTAGCTGCTGCTGTTGTAGCAGCAGCAGCTGCATCCATAAGACCAATTTTAATGTTCACAGGTGCGGGGATTTCTAAAGGCATCGGGAGGTGGATGAAACCTAAACCAGAGAGCTGAGTAATGTCAAGCCATGACCCTTTAAAAGGGATCTATCAGGCTCATTTTCAGGTTCATACTTGTATTTGGGGTTTCTACTAGAACATGTTTACATGTTTGAATGTTCATAAAACACGTTATTTTTCTCATATACTGTATGTCTGAATATACCTGTATTCACCCTCTGTTTGAAGCGCTCTGTTTTAGCGCCTGTCTCTTTAAGACCCCCTCCTGAAATAGCCCAGTCTGCTCTGATTGGCTTGCAAAAAAATATATGGTGCACCTTTGCAAAGGTAGTTCTCAAGCTGTGGGCGGTATATTCTAATGAGCCTATAAGTGACACAGTAAGAGGAGCCAAATGTGAATGGTTTGTTGAATCACATGTTTTCTGATCTAGACAGCCCACAAAAACTGACTGGGTTGTCTTATTTCACAGTTCGTGGGTTGGTAGGAACTCCAGATACCCAAATGTATGAGCACAAGCACTAAAAAGTGAGTTTTTCCATGATATTTCTCCTTTAAGCAAGCTTGTGAAGTCATTCCATTGATTGAGTGCAAATTTATATTTGACTTCTTTTTTTGCCAAAACTTTATTGCATTTCTTCATTTCATTAATGTACATTCATACATATTAATCACAGATTGCCTGCCTTGATCGATAAATGAACCTTTTTTATGACAAATTCTTTAAATGTTGATGTTGTACACTCTTATCCTGAATATCATTTTGTGTGAAGGACACTATTGTCATTTTTGTCTGTTTAATTTGGAAGAATAAAATAAAACAATGTGACTAAAACTTTAAAAAGTGTCATTTGATTTTGTACCAAAAATCTGTATTACATGAAAACCCCAGTTATGAAAACAAGAATCCCCACAATATCTTCCACGGCTCCACACTGTTGCTGTTTTGAGATAAACCCAGTCAGGGTGAATTCACAAGACACAGAACCACAGTGGGTCTTATGTAAAAACAAAAATCTCTTGTGGGACAATGTAAGGTGAAAAAAACATACATTTAACAACTTCAGTTAACATGACACCGCATTTATTAACCATCAGTGTCAAGTCAAAGGTCCAGTTGATATTAAGACAAATGACTGTTTCTTTTGATACGTATTTTTACAATTTAATCTAGTTCAATGTCTTTGTCTCGTTTATGCAACTTCTCAGTGTGCAATGTGGAGTGGTGACAACTACATTTAATTGTGCAGTCCTGTATTGTTTAATGCCAATAATGATGAACCTTGACTATCAATGAAAGGGACTTATCAATAGAAAAGTGCCACGTCTACTGTAAGAGTTTGTGCCAAAGCTGAGATTAGGGTGTCACCTGCTTTAGCTTGTAAGAATCTAAATTATTTTAATAATGTTTTGAATCCCATGTCAACAGCTTTCTGAAAGTTGTAGTTTCACTTTCCTGGAAACCACTGAGGTTGAGAGAGAAAGGGAGAGAGTTTCATTTTCCTGTAAACCACTGAGGTGGAGAGAGAGAAAGGGAGGGAGGGAGGAATGACTAGCACACAGCAGTACAGACCTACTGTGATCTGGAAGAAAAGGTTCAGAAAAGCCCAGACATATTTTGTGGTTCAAAGTCAGGTTTGATTCGTGCTTCCTGGTATTTCTCTCTCTACATGATGGGTTTTACCTCAACTGAAGGTGAGTGTATGCAGGCCTTTTTACACTCCTTGTTTGAGCTGACCTAAAACCCAAGAGTTCAGATTAACTGTCTCTCTGTCTTTTTGTCCACAGACGGCAGCTCTCCTGTTGTCAGCGATCTGAGGATCGTCCTGCTGGGGAAGACTGGATCGGGAAAGAGTGCAACAGGGAACACCATCCTGGGACGACGAGCTTTTACCTCAGAGATTTCTCCGTCTTCTGTGACAGAGACATGTGAAAAAGACACCGGCCAATTTGATGAAAGAACTGTGAGTGTGGTCGACACCCCTGGGGTCTTTGACACACTGATAAAGGAGAGCCAATTGAAAACTGAGATAGAGAAATGTATCATGCTGTCTGACCCAGGACCCCACATATTCCTGCTAGTAATCAGACTGGATGTACGTTTCACTGAAGAGGAGAAGAACGCCGTCAAGTGGATCAAGGACAACTTTGGTGAGGAAGTCTCCAATTATACACTGGTGCTGTTCACGAGGGGAGATGAGCTCAAGGGGAAGTCCATTGAGGACAGTTTAGACCAAAGTCCTGAACTCAAGGAACTCACCAGTGGCTGTAAAGCTGGGTACGTTGTGTTTGACAACACATGCATGGAAAACCGCACTCAGGTGGCTGATCTGTTTGAAAAGATAGATAAGATAGTGCAGTTTAATGGTAACCATTATACCAAAAGCATGTATGAAGAGGCCCAGAGAAAGAAGAATTTGAAGGAACAGTGGAGCAGGTGGGGAGGCTACATGAACACTGCAGGTAATAATTTGATGATGGCAGCAATAATCACAGTTGCAGTTAACGCCCCTGTAGCTGGAGCTTCTGTAGCAGCAGCTGCATCCATAAGACCGTTGTTAATGCTCACAGGTGCAGCAATTTCTAAAGGCATCGGGAGGTGGATGAAACCTAAACCAGACAGTTGAACACTTGTGAAGTCATTCCGTAGATTGAGCAAAAATTCATATTTGTCTTTTTCTTGGTCAAAACTCAAATGCATTTTTCCATTTCATTTATGTACATTCATACATATGTATCACAGATTGCCTGTTTTGATCGATAGATTTACCTTTTATGACAAATCCGTTAAATGTTGATGTTGTACACTCTTATCCTGAACATAATTTTGTGTGGAGGACACTATAGGGAATGTGAATGTGATGTCACCGACAGCAAGTCGGCCATTTTTGGAGGATAAAGGGTAAGAGTGCCATCCGCTGGCTGTTCACTGCAAGTGTCCAAAAATAACACAGAACACAGTGAATAAAATTCAAAAGCCAAATTGTAGTACATATATGTATATATGTATACAGTAAGACACAAAGTTAGGCTAATGTTATGGATTTAATTTTAGAAGATACTGGTATATATGTAAGGGATAATGTACAGCGAGCCAGTCATTGTTGTAAAATAAACCCCAACAGGGCGGTGCCGCATGCGAAGTGGAGGGGTCTCGCATCGCCCTGAAGGGGTTTATTTCACAACAATGATCTGCTAGTTGTACATTATCCCGCTTATTACACGGCTACTTACTTAAGAAATTAATAATTTGACACAAAAACGGTCCGCCAGAGTCCGACATCAGAACTGCGCCCATAGCAACAGTCTGCTATAAAGAAATAACAGACAGTAGAACGCCGTGATTGACCAGTCAGAATTGAGTATTCAACAATAAGCAGTATTTGATTTTCAGTTAGCTTAACATCTTTGTCCGGATGATTGTGTAGATGCCATTCGGCTTGATCTGAAGGCTTGATCTGAACCGTTTGTAAATCGGCCTCCAAAGATTCACATATTTTGAACTGCTGACAGGTGTTCACCAATGCCAAAACACAACAGTGACCGTGATGGGTTGCAAGTTGTCAAGGTCCTCCTAATTCGTAAAAATCGAAATCATAAACTAACTTCAGTTTTGTAATATTTTGCCCCTTTGCCTCTGTCAGCTTCTCTTTATAAGGGTATTTGTCTTGCGCATGTACTTTATACATTTCTGACGATGAATGATTGACAGATGACAGATGAATAAACCGGTGGCAGACAGTAGCTCTGTACGTTACCCTCCAAAAATGGAGGCGTGCCCCAGAATGCTCTGCTATTTCCATTCCCTATACAAATTTTTCTGTTTGATTTTGAAAAATGAAATAAACAACTTTAAAAAAGTGTTGTTTGGTGTTGTACCAAATCCTTTATTACATGAAAATCCCAGTTATGAAAACAAGAATTCCCACAAAACCTTCCAGGGCTCCACACTGTTGCTTGTTTGGCATTAAGCATATCCACATTCAAAATACTTGCTATGCAAAGAAAACATGGAGGTGGCGGGCTTTATGACCTATACTGCAGTCAGCCACCAGGGGGCAATCACTTTGGCTTCACTTCTGGGGAGCTGTCATGTCGTCCATCTTTATATACTGTCTGTGACACCGAGGGTAAGTTACTTCATTTTCTGCTCAGGTAGACATTACTCCAATACATTATTACATAGCAAATAGTTTGCTGCTATATAAATGTTCTGAATGTCGTATACATCTCCTTTAATCCTTGATCCATTTCATGCATTTACTCTAAATGCCTGTCAATTTCAGCAACCATTTTAGGCTTAAAAGGCATTAGTGTGAGTGTCTAACCTGTGAATTCTTCTTTTTTTATTTACATCAATGCAACAGCTCCAGCTGATATAAAGGTGACCCATATACAACATAAATATCAACTAATAAGTAGTCATAAATGGGAAATACTGCATGTCACAAACTTGAAATGTTAGGCTACATTTTGGTTATTATATAAAAGAAAATGCAGTATTGAAAATTGTACACCTCAATATCCTCTTTGATTTTGAGACTATGAAAGCATGGCCCAAACCTGTCTTCAATTGGACAAAAGGTGAAAATCTTGATGTAAAGGTTGCAAATCTGAATTATTTACAGTATGTAATGAAAATACACTACTTAACTTAACTTGTACAGAAAAGCAAGCAAAAATAATGGATAGTTTGAATGTGAAAAAACTGTATTTTGTATTACCATTATGCATTAAAACTTAACCTGCCTGAAACAAGCTCACAACTGATTATTCTGTGTTACACCCACATGTCACTTTACAACCATTTCATATTCCAGAAATGTAATTCAGCTTCATCACCACATTTAGCAGCTAAAGCACCCGTACTTTGATCAATATGTGTCTGACACAGACTGGCCTACAGTTCACCATTACACTGCCTTTCTTGGTCATCTTGTTGTAGATGGCATGTGCTAGAGGGATGCGGTGGCAGTATAGTGAGGGGTTGTAGTGAAATATGATCGACCCGGCGGACGTTTACCATTGTCTCTCATTTCCTTTAGGGAAGTGAGCTTGTAATGTTACTAATAATAAAGCGAGGGGAAACAGCACATCACAGTTTAAATAAGGAACAGTAATTAATCTGCATGAATATTCTATTTGAGCAATTACATCATTATGAAAGTATGAATCGTATAAAAATAATGTATTTACAAACTTTATGAGATCTATAGCACAATATGTCAATACATTCTTACATCATCCAGAAAATATCTGTTCAAGTCTCCATGTGGGTTTCATATATAAGCTCCAAACAATAAATGAGTGAAAAGAAAACCAACAAAAAGAAAAACCATTTCATACCGTTTGTTTATTGACAGCATTAAATTCACATATTTCTGTTATTGCAATGTTGTGTCAAAACATATAATTTTGCAAGCAGAATGCAGGAAAGGCCAAAACAGCATAATTCATTGATTAGTTCTAAACAGTAAATATGTGCAATAGAGTGCTACAGAAATGAGTCCAAAAACCCAGAAATGAGTTTTAGCACTTTGGTTTCCTCATCTGGAAGTCAATGGGTTTTTTGGATAGGTTTTTAGTTAGATGCCTGAAATAAGGTCTGTGGTTAACACAAGCTGAGGAGATTTTAACGTTTTGTTCTACGGTATAAAATATATCAATAAATACCCCACATGTGAATTTTGAAGCCTTAACGTGTCTTAAAAAAGGCGGTTGCTAACAAGTGGCTAAATGAGACTATTAAACGTCATCACGCCGACTCATCTGCCTTCACAGCCTTGTTGTGTATACTCGCGCTCATGCAACTGTGGTGTAGTTTGTTTATAGCTTTAACGTTAGCTTTTTACTTCTGGCGATTGCATTTACACTTCAAAAATCATAAAAGTGGTGTTCATTTGTGGAGATTATGTTGCTGATTAAAAACGTGCAAGTATCATAAACATGTGTTTGCCACCGAGCTTATTTTCTGCAATAATCCAAAACCCAATGGAAAAATCCCATCGGCTTTTTGTCGAGGGAACCAGTGCGATGCTAACTTCCTGGTTCGCCTACAAAAATACTTCATTCCTGGAGCACTCTATACTTCTACTGTATATTCAGTGTCACATACTGCAGATGGATCAACATGTCCTTGTCGCCTCCGCCTAGTTACACTGGAACATTTGATTTGGCTTTGCATCTTATGCCCTTCCATATGCAAAAGGCAGCTAAGCCACATAACACTCCCAGGATGAGCACAGGAGCTCCTAGAGCCAGAGCCACCGTGGTGTCGGCTCCCACCGCTATGGCCACCCCAGCCAACACCAACACAACGGCAGCGGCCGAGACCACGTATATATTCTTCCTTTTCACCTTTTTCTCCTTTGCTCTCTCTTTCTCTTTCTTCTCCCTCTCTGCATCCCATATTTTCTTCTCCTCCTCTTTCTTCTCTTTCTCCTCTTGCTTCTTCTGCTCCTCCTCTTCTCTCAGCTTCCTCTGGGCTTTCTCGTACATCTCATTGGTGTAGTGTTTCCCGCCGTTATCCTGTATCATTTCCTTGATCATGGTGATCAGCTCATTGACCTGCACACGGTCCTCTGCGTCGTTGTTGTTGAAGGCGTGGTACCTGCGTCCGAATGTGATAGAGAGTCTCCGCAGCTCCTTGCACTCCTTCAGAGCATTGTCAGCTTTGGCCTGGTCTTTGCATGTAAACAGCATGATAGTGTACATGGAGGCATCGTCTCCAAAGTTGTCCTGGATCCACTTCACAGCGTTTCTTTCCTCCTCGGTGAACCTCACTCCGAGCCTGATCACCAGCAGGAAGGCGTGAGGGCCGGGCACCGACATCTTGACGCACTCCTCTATTCTGGTTTTTAATTCTTCCTCTGTGATGCCTGTATCAAACAGACCTGGAGTGTCAATCACCTGGACCACAGTCCCGTCCACTTCACCGCTCTGTGTCTCGCAGTGTTTGGTCACAGACATGGGGCTCGGGTCCTCTTTGAAGGCCGCTCTACCGAGGATGGTGTTTCCTGACGCACTCTTGCCTGATCCAGTCTTGCCCACCAGGACTATCCTCAACCCTCCGGACAAATCCAGAGCTGTAACAGCAGGAGCAAAATTAATATTGAGCACAAGGCAAAGGTGAATCCATTGTTTTTTTGGGGGGGGTTAGTCCACTAGTGTTTTGGTTTATGGGGGTTGCGTAGGTTGTGAAAGACCTCTTTGAATGGTGTATCTCCCTCTAGTATAACTTCTCTTTTGAGCTTTCTCTTTAAAGGTAACCTGTTAGTAGCGCTACGGAGCAGGGTTTTTATATTTTTGTTTTGTGCACACCATAGACTGTATATAAAGATTGACGACGTGTCTCCACTTCCTCCCACTGTACAGACTGTGAGAGACTCACAGCTGCCAGTCATATCGTCTCACCCCTTTTTATAGCATCAGATAACTGATTAAAACCAAACTTATCATAAAAATGTAGTACTTGAACATACATCATCGTATATACAGTATATATATATACATACATATATATATATATACATTTATATATATATATGTATGTATATACATACATATATATATGAGTCATTCTATAATTAGGGGTACATGTCATATTCATGGGCTGTAATTATCAATTTTACAAAATATTCACATAACGGGGCACATTTCTCTTTCATTTAATACAAAAAAGTCAACAGGTCCCATCATTTATTTTGCAGATAGTTCATATTCTATACTGGAATTTTCTGTTTTTGTGCCGTCCCATTTGTTTTGCTCTTCAGATTAACACTAAAATACTATATATATATATATAAATACTAAAAATATGTTTTTGTATATCATTTTCACAATTATTTGTTCAGTATAATCATTAAAATATGAGAAAGGTGTTTTAAAAACTATTTGGCTCATTCATGTACATTAAATCATTCACTTTGTGTGTGTCTGAAAAATCTCTGTCAACTGTGTTACCCGTTGAAAAAGCATCAAATAACTAATTAAAACCAAACTTATCATTAAAATGAATTCTTGAACATACATCAGCGTATATACATATATATATATATGCAGTGTACTTTGACTTTTTAGTTTGGTCCATGTCCCATCCGCTATCATGGAGGAGGCGGGATTTATGACCTATAATGCAGCATGAGGACGCACATGGATGCTATTCCACTGATCACAGCCGCCGCTCTGCACTGTGCTCACACAGCAGTTACAGCTGATAATGCTGTCCCGACCCATGGCATCATCATGGAATCGTAGCGCCCACCCTCCGCACCCTCTAGATTAACGCTGTTAGCTCTATCAGTGTTACCGTTGTTTGCACTGTTAGCGCTGTTAGCTGCGAGTCCCCGGCTCAGGGTCGTGTAGAGCAGGTAACACGCAAATTGCGAAACTCTTGCAAGATGATTAAAGTTAGGCATTGACCTTCAATGGTTGAGGTTAGGATAGGTCATCAGGCAGCAAGTCTCGTGATAGTTTTTGCAAGTTTTCGCAATTTGCTGGTTGCTGGCTCAGCCGCCGCCATGTTAAGAGCCATGAGGAGGCAATAGATATGCTCTGAATTTCACATTGAGCACCTAAAGAGACGTCTGTAAAAATATTTACAGGACACCTCAAACAGCAAATTAGGTTGATTATTACTCTTTCTATTTAGATTTCTTTTGGACCATGGAGGTAAAACTTTAGCCTAGAAAAGGTATTTTTATGTTTGTGACATCATCCTAATGTAAAATCTATGGGCCGAGTGGGACAACACGGGCGGGGCCAGAGGGAGAAATACTGAAGCCCATGGGCTTGGCTTAGTGATTTTCATTAAAATGACTGGGCGCCATCCTGCATTCCAGTATCATGACGTAAACGTTGCAAAACTATTATAACAACCAGCGTTGTAAATGTTTTATGAATAAGGAAACACATTCAACACGCATGCAGTGTCTTTTGGTGAGAAACACTGAATGGACATAATTTAGGGCAGCTTTAATCCCTCAGGAAAGCATTCAATCACTAAACGCCTTGGAAAGAGTTGCAGGGCAACTGGAACCCAAATCTGTTCTCCGAATAAACCGAATACTTATTGTGGTTGAAGAACCCTTTCAATTAACTAACTGAATGAATAACTCAACTCTTATTAAAAGGTGCAAAAACTCACAAGTTAATAAGTCACTAATAAGCAATTAAATCTGCAGTTATAGATGTTAGAAAGTCATGAACAAAAGATCATGCATTTTCCTGATAAGTCATCAAAATAGAGCAGCTACAAAGATAGAGCTAGTAATACTAGAGAAGAATAAACATCAGACAAAGGGATTTTTCA
>CAKAOI010051712.1:755-23994 GCA_916701655.1 Sebastiscus albofasciatus
TATTAAAGATCTGGGAGGAAAACACCATGGTGGCGGGTGGCTCTGCGGTGGTGATGATGATGATGAGGCTCGCGCAGCCCCAGTCACAGTCACAGCCGTTCGCAGCTTCTTTGCCTGCTGGTGTCACGTGACTCTCCGGAGGGAAGAGGAGGAGGCGGTTCCGGTCATCACCGGAAGGGGGCGACGAGAGCAGCCACACCTAATGACTAAATTATTAAAAATATGAATTTTGTTTTTCATGTATTTTGTTTATTTATATAAAAAAAAGCCGAAATAAATGAAAAACAAAATTGATATTGAAGCTATGATTTAAAATTCTATAATAATTTTTCTTTAAGAAAAGATCTGGGAGGAAAATAATGACAAATATAGTGAAATTATTAAATAAAAAAAATGAAAAGTTTCAATATCAATTTTATATTTCATTTGTTTTGTTTATTTTTTCATTCAATTGGTTTATATATTTTAGTAAAGATCTGGGAGGAAAATAATTATGAAAAAAAAGATTTTGAAATTATTAAAGAAAAATTAAAAGTTTCAATATCAATTTAGTTTTTAATTTATTTTTTCATTCAATTGGTCTATTTTATTTAAATCATATATATTGTTTTTTTAGTAAAGATCTGGCAGGAAAATAATGAAAAAAATATATTGAAATAAAAAAATTAAAAGCTTCAATCTCTATATATATCACGATGTTAATCATAATAATAATATAATCTAAATTATGAAGAAAGTTGATCCAATCAAACAAAAAGTAAAACATATTTGATATAGTTATAAAAGTTTTGTTTATGTGTAGAAGGTTAGCTAGCTGAACCTGGATCACTCACAGAGCTATGGCTACCTCCAAATGTTCCACCTGTTAGGTCTACAGACCAGTATAAACCAGTCTACCCATTAGGATTACCATTGGAGTGCCTGAGATTGGACAATATGTTTTCCTGTCAGTTAGACATGTCACTGTTCTCAATCAATTTATTTATTATAAATCAACCATGACTTCTTTAAAAATGTTTTGGATGTGCACAACTTCATCAATACCTTCTTATTTAGCTTTAAAACAACCGAATGGTGCAAACATGAAGACCTGCACACAATAATACATGTATATATGTATATGTATATGTATATGTATATGTATATATGTATGTATATAATATATGTTCTACTAATAAAAATGGCCACAAATCTTACTTCTTCTGTGGTTTATTTGACTTAACTTCCTGCCGGATGGAGCCAGAAGAAATACTGTCAAACCAGACAGAAGGCATACTCTGTGACACATTTTTATTTGTAGTTTTATCTTGTTTTTTGGAGCCAAACACCGTCTGCACAGTTGTATTTAATTCCACGTCAGTGATGCTCTTCTATTTTACAGATTGCTCTACCTGTTTGCTTTAAATGTGGTCATTTTTTATCCGACATCTGCACGTGGAAACTAAACCTCAACAGAATAATGTGATTAATATCAAAAGGTCAAGCAGCCTTTAATTAAGTCCAGTATGACTGAACAAGCCTAATGTGGCAGTGACACATAAGTGAGCATCCGTTTGTCCGTCTAATACGGTCAATTTCATTAGTATTACTCGTCACATTCATTAGGCCTGCAGCCTTCCAGGAATCAAATCATCCTCATTGTAAACAAGTGGTGTTTCCACATAATGGAGCTACAGCTGTTTTAATGGGACTCATCTGCCATCTGTTGGTTATAAAGCAGAACCACAACCAGGAGAGTGAACGGCAGGCATCCAGTGATGGGACTCTGGTATGATGCTGCAGCACAAGTTCACAGCAGAGGATGTCATGTCGAATATGTAGGTTTATATTAGGGCTGTTAGAGTTAACGGGATAATAAAGCGTTAATGCAAATTCTTTTTAATGCCACAGACAGATACAACATTTTATTAATTTGCAATTAATCGTGATTAATGGAGACACATAACAAACTAGTATTTTTAACTTCAAAGGCACTTTAATATATTTGTTCAGTAATATGTACATCTGTACAGACAAAGTAACACGTGCCACAACCTCGTCTGCTCTTTCTCCATGACAACTGGTTCACATTTAAAATGGTATATTTCTAACCAAAGAGCATCGGACGACTCCGTACGATCAAAATTCAAGTTCTCAAATACAGTTCAAGTTGTTGGTGCTGAAACGGAGCTCGTTTACGGACACCGAGTGACGGCGACGACACCCTGAACCGAGCCCACCTGTGTCCACAACATGAGGTACTCCTACTCAACACAGGTGAGACTAAAGCTTTAACACTCAAAAGCACTCATATCTAACATAAATAAAAATAGCACATAAATTAAATTCTAAAATGAAATTAAAAAAAGGTCATGCAGAGATAAAGTACTAATAATAATCAGTGCTTTTCAAGGGGAACAATTTAATTCCTGGACGATCAATCAATCCGATCCTCCCATAACTCACTAATACACGTCGGACCTCGGTCCATCACAGGCCCGGACGACTCACCAACGTCTGGAAATGGAAACAAACCGGGTGACTAGTGCCAATATTTAGAGAAAAGAGCATTGTGTGTGCCCACAGCGGCCCTTTAGACTCAAGAATAACACAGATGTATGGAAAAAAAAATCATCCTGTACAGCGAGAAAAAACACCAAACACACAGAAACAGCAGGAGAAGAAGAGCCGTCAGTAAAACTAAAAACTAAATCAAAACCCGGCTCACAATAAACTGATCTCAACTACAAACCAACTAATAAAACTAACGTCAAGCTGCACATCAACATTTACACATTCTCTCCAGCTTCCTCTCGAAAAACTGAAAAGCTGGCCTGAACATCCTGAGTGGGTGGCGAGCCCGGACCCACCCTGGTCCCTCTGGTCCTGAACCAGCCCCCCCGATGCACAGCTGTATTCATGAAGGCTCGTCCGGACCTAAATGTAGTAGATCTTAGTAGATTCCACCGAATCCCTCTGTCCACAGATTAGTACTCATAGTGAATATGCAGCAGGTATGACAATGATATATTTTCAGCTTATATGACACTCAGAAGTCTCTCTTTTCTCCACCTAACACGATCACCGTGGCAACAGAGCTGGTTCGGACGCCCGGCCCGGAGCGGTCGGGATGCGCTCCGCCTCTGAAGAGGCGAGGTCGCCGGGCGGCGCCGGCTCATTGGTCGATGCTCTCTGGCAGATCTCGGCGTAGCTGGGCCTCTTCTTGGACTCCTGGCCAAACAGAGCACAAGGTGAGGTCAGAGGCTCTCACGCCGTTTCACTCCTGCACAGTAACGGCTTTCAAACAGTCATCAAACTGATCTAATACCTACATCTACGTGTTAAACCATCGTCTCCATCTCACATCAACATTCAGAAGGGTTTATTAGGACTGCCTCCTCTAATCGGTCGTTTTGTTTTAGTCGACCTGATTTATTTAGTCGATTTTAGGGATGCACCGATCAGACTTTTTCAGTCCGATAGCGTAAGTTAAAAAAAAACAAAAAAACAATGATGTTATTTGTATCTGTCGGATTGATGCCATTTCCACATTAAATTCATATTGTGTGTTTATAGAGCAGCAACGATTAATCAATTAGTTGTCAACTATTAAATTAATCGCCAACTATTTTGATAATGGATTAATCAGTTTGAGTACAACTTTTAAGAAAAAGAAAAGTCTAAATTCTCTGATTGCAGCTTCTTAAATGTGAATATTTTCTGGTTTCTTTCTTCATCTATGACAGTAAACTGAATGTCTTTGAGTTGTGGATAAAACATCTTGGGCTTTGGGAATCACTGATCCACACTGACCAAACTGCTAATCAATAAATAAAGAAAATGTACAGTAGATTAATCAACTATGAAAATAATGGTTAGTTGCAGCCCTATTTGTTTACTATTTATTAATGAATCTCATTTCACTGGTATTAACTAATGATAGTAAAAAGCTAAAATGACATCAGTGATATTCTGTATTAACATGAAATTCCATTTTGAGAGCGACTGATGTTTTGAAAGGACTGACGGACGCCGGCCGAGATGGACGTTAAACAAAAAGACCTACAGTAGAAGTCCGCCGGCCGTCCTGCCTAATCTCCTTCATTTGATTCAATCCTACTTCAAGGTGTTTAGAAACTCTGCAGATATAACAGGACAGACTGAAACCCACGCTGAGCTGAAAGATGCTGATTCAAAGAGATAAAAACACCATGAAGAGGTCTTACTGTGACGAGTTCCTGTATGAGCTGAGCCGGTATGGCCTCGCTGGTCGTCTCTGCTCGCTCCTTCACGTCCCTGCAGACACCAGCAGAACAAACTCAGAGCTACACACAGAGCTGAGCACAGCTGGCACAGCTGGCACCATGACAACTGGAAAACTGATAAAAGGCCACATATGAGACATCCTACGGGCGAGGCAAGCGAGAGAGGAACTGGAGGAGCTTGTGCTGTGGAGTTAATCATGTTACCAGTAAAGAAGGTCAAAATAGAGAATAGAGAATGCAGAGGTAAAGACGTTCACATGAACACGTGGAAAACGCCAGCCGTGCTGCTTTCATCTTTTTATTCAAGGTGCTAGGGAGGTTGCGTTCCTGTTGCACCTGCCGTTACTAAGCAACCAAAACCGTGAATAGAATGGGTTCGATGGGTACCCACGAGTCCCCCCTTTACAGACATGCCCACTTTATGATCATCACATGCAGTTTGGGGCAAGTCATAGTCAAGTCAGCACACTGACACACTGACAGCTGTTTTATGCTAAATGCAGTAGCTGTGAGGGTTTCTGGACAATATCTGTCATTGTTTTGTGTTAATTGATTTACAATAATAAAATATACACACATTTGCATAAAGCAGCATATTTGTAATAATACTTGACAAATCTCCCTTTAAGGTTCATTTTGATCAGATAAAAAACGTGCAATTCATTTGTGATTAATCGCGATTAAATATTGTAATCGATTGAGATATTTTTAGCTCGCCTTTTATATCGTCTTTAAAAACAGCCGCTTGGGAACACTCTCGCACTTGACATTGACAACAGATTTGCGCAGCAGGTGAATGGCCCCTAAATCATCATCCAGCCGCTGTTTCTGAGATACTTACTGCTCTATGATTGGCTGAGGCTCTTGTGACGCTGTCGGCACTGGTGCACATGGGCTGCTGCTTTTCACTGGAATCTGTGATGAAAAAAAGACCAATGTCATGATTTTACACAGCCGTTTGTGTGCGTGTGTGTGTGTGTGTGCGTGCGTGAGACAGAGAGAGACTTGGTCACCTTGGCGTTGCCGTTAGCTGCAGGTACCGTTGCCATGGCAGTGTTTGCCGGAGGAAGAGGAGGGAAGCTGGTGAGGCCGAGCTCAGGGGGAGGAGTCGGTTGGCGAGGAGGCGACTGATTTGGTGCGTTCTACACAAACACACACAGTCAATACACAACAAAGTGAACTTAACCAACACTAATAATCCTCACCGGCTACTTACATGACTGTTTCCACCTGATCTGTCCCAGGACCGTGGGTTCTCTCTCCTCCTCTGGTTGAGGTTTCCTCTCCTTCAGAGACACACAGCAGAGCAGTGATGATGCTGCAGCTCACAGTTGATTTATACTTCTGCATTAAAGTGTCACTCAACACATTGTATTCACAATACACTAGTGTCTCCAAGCGCCTATTTTTCGGGGCGCAGCCAAACAGTTCAACTTTTGGAATGCTGCAACGCATGTCATGTGACGAGGAACAACCAATCACAGCAGGCAGATAGATTTTCTTTCTTCCAGTCTACAGTAAATATGTGGTGGAGGTTTGAAAAGGTCCACAGTTAGATGTATAAGCGCTGCTTCTCAGAGCAAACAGAGTCGATACTACAGCTATAAATCACTCCCTACGCTGCAGCAGCCTTGGCTGTAACTACGGCAACGCCTTGATGATTAAGTATAATTCAGGCTCTAAGTCCCCATGAAATGAAAAATACATTTCCCCAGCATTAATCCTGTGTCCCTGTGTTAAAAAAACACTATCAGAGTATTTTTATACCAAAATCTGCTCAGAATCCCGTCTTTTCTCTTCCTGTAAACAGTTTCAAATGTTTGATGACTCATCCTGCACTCTGGGGCGTTTACAAATAGTCATACAATCAAATGAGACTTTGGGCGAACAGCGAGCCAATCGTTTGTGGAGCGAATCAATATACGTGAACAGATTGTAAAGTCCCCCTGAGGCAAATTTGGGATATTGGGCTATGTTATAAAAAAAAAAAGACTATCTGTTTCGTTACCTTCCCCGATCAGAAGTGGGCGACCCGACTTGCTTGTTGGGCTCCGTCCTTCCACCTCTGCTCTGACGCCGCGCGTTTCCTCGCGACCGCCCTCGACCCGGCTTCGACGGGGAAGAGGAGCGCTCCGCCGGTGCCTGCTCCAACGGGTATGAGAAAGTGTTTTGATTGGACTGCCAACGATCTGCAGAGTTTGACCACCTTGAGCCTCTCCTGGAAGAAAGGAATGCAGTGGTTACAAACACGCTGACATAACACATCAACAATAACACAGTAATAAACAGCATTACAGCTAATAACAGGGAAGTTTCTTTCTTATAACACTTCATGTGGACAGTAGCTACCTCTGCCTGTGTGGGATGTAAGGTTTGAAGTTGGAGAATCCATTCATGAAGTCATTCAACGTTTGATGCTGCTGACAAAAACAACAACAGTTAAATCACACCCGTCTTATTAGCAAACACACATTCAATGAGCTGGAACTAGCAACAGAATTATTCTTACTCTATCCGATGTCGATGCAATAATAATAAAGCCTACAACTTACAATACAATTTTCAACTTAGAAGGACTCACGTCAGCACATTCCTGGTATCCTCTGGCAGCCGGAGCCCACACCTCATTGGTGAAGTCATACAGCTGCTGGGTGGGGCAGGGCTGCTGGTAGGTGCTTTGGGGGAAGTAGGAGCTGTAAGGATTGCCACACTGGTCCAGCTGAGCGGGTCTGTAGCCATTCTTTGGAGCGAAGGAAGTGACTGCCATGGTTTTGGCCTTTATCCTCACCATGATGGGCTTTCCCTTAAACTCACGAACATCTTCTCTGAGGTACCTGTAGGCCTGATGACGCACACACAGACAGTAACACACGTGAGTGAATCATTTTGATTTCAAATATAAATCACGTTTAATAGTCTTCCTGTTTCACAGCAGCCTATTTCTAAACTATTAACATCAAAAGCATCACTTCGGTGATTAGAAATAATTAGATCACTTTCATGAGAACGGGCCACGGCTGGACTCAACTCATTATCAGATGAATCACTTTTTTTTGTGTTGACGTCATAAAATCTGACAACAGACATTCAAAGCTTTATTAACAGAAATAGTATTTTACCTGTTGTGCGTCAGCTTCTGATTCGAAAGTGATGAACCAGTTGTCGTTGCTCACAAACTCACAGCTTAGGAACTTTGGCAGGTTCTCCCCTTCAAACAGAGCCTCCACCTCCTGCAGTAAAACAGGAACATTAAAGTTCTCCCAGTCAAACAGAGCCTCCACCTCCTGCAGTAAAACAGGAACATTAAAGTTCTCCCCGTCAAACAGAGCCTCCACCTCCTGCAGTAAAACAGGAACATTAAAGTTCTCCCCGTCAAACAGAGCCTCCACCTCCTGCAGTACAACAGGAACATTAAGGTTCTCCCTGTCAAACAGAGCCTCCACCTCCTGCAGTACAACAGGAACATTAAGGTTCTCCCTGTCAAACAGAGCCTCCACCTCCTGCAGTAAAACAGGAACATTAAAGTTCTCCCCGTCAAACAGAGCCTCCACCTCCTGCAGTACAACAGGAACATTAAAGTTCTCCCCGTCAAACAGAGCCTCTACCTCCAGTAGTACAACAGGAACATTAAGGAGGGGATTCCAGCTTCTTAAATGTGAATATGTTCCGGTTTCTTTACTCCTCTATGACAGTAAACTGAATATCTTTGAGTTGTGGACAAAATAAGACATTAGAGGATCAGCAGGGGAGGGGAGAGGAAAGAGGAGGTTGTGTTTGGCGTGGTGGGCGGGGTCTCTTGCCTCCCGAGGTGTTGTGTTGGGGATCTCACGCAGGATGACGACACATCGACTCTGACTGGGCCGGACCTTCTGTCCACACGGAGCCACCTGGACCAGCGGCAGGGCTGTCGACCAATGAGAGGACAGAATGTCTCAGGACAACCACGATCCACATTTATCTCTCTAGACTTTAAAACCTGTCTTGAACTGTCTAGATTGTATCATAAACAGGTCAGAGCAACGTAAATGTTAAGAGATAATACAGAGAAATATAAAGATGATGATATCCCTGAGTTTTGCCAGAATGGAAATCTCACAATCAATCCATTATTTTTCCAAACAGACGTGTCCATTGAAAACAATTATTATCATAAAAACCAATACAAACTCCAGATTAAGAGTAGAAGCTACTCGCAGCGTGGCATTGTCAACATTTGGTGGTAAAAACATGCAAACACTGACATTTCAGAATGTCGGCGATGAGGTCCAGGTTCGTGCTGAGACTCTTGATCTTGTCGAGGCTGGCCAGCGTGGCGATGGAGACGTACTGGTCGCTGTCCATCTGGGAGTTGAGGTACAGGTCGTTGCCAAGGTGCTCCCTGTGGAGGGACAGAGGAGGGGAGATCATAGAGGAGTGTTTGGAGGGGTTATCAAAGGATGTGATCGTGCACAATGACAGCTAGAATACCAACATAGCACCAAACCCAGTTTGAAAGCTGGGTTTGAACCTGCAACCCCTCTTGCTGTGAGGCGGCAGAGATAACCACTGCACCACCGTGTGTTACATTTTGAATTTAGTTTTTATGCTTAGCCCACGTGTGGTCAGCTATATTACATGATGACATGACTTCAGGGAGAAAAGAAAAGGTGAGTTGTTACCTGGTCAGGTAGGACTCCAGAACGCTCCTCAGCTCTTCTCTGACCTCATCTGAAATCAAAGAAAGTCATGATCACATCTGAGCCGAGTCATTGCTATATAAAAACTGAGGTTCATGTTACAGTGGTGTACCAGAACTACAGTTTAGAGGTGCAACGGATCATAAAACTCACAGCTTGGATCGTATCACGGTGTTGAGTAACGGAGCAGAAAAAAAGGGAGCCAATATAACTTTTAGAGATGCCTCCATCACTTTTCTTTGACGCAGACACAGATTGCTGATTGTCGATGAACCATATCGGTCGATACAGATCGTTTTTGTTGTTTTGTTTTGTTATAGCAGCTGGTATACAAGACTCCAGAAAAATCATTTCAACCGTCCCGAAGTCAGAGTAAACAAGCAAGTGAAAATTGTCTAAAAGTTCTCTTTTGACTTTGTCATCTATAGTGGTTATTTACATAAAAACACACAATTCAAATAATTAGGAAATAAAAAACCTCTTGGCCTCAGTAGTTCTAATAATGTATTATCAGATGCTCAGAGCTACTGTTAGGAAGTTAAACAGCTCATATTTCTCCCTCTATTATCTATTTTATATTGGTGTGAAAACATCTCCTTCAAACAACTGGATTTATTCAAGTTTCTCACCAAAAACTACATTTTACAAGATTACATTTGAACGCAGCAAAATGTAACTCAGTGGAACCTCCGTACGTTAGCTGTTAGCTCCGGTGCTGCTAACGTTTACTAGCTATCCTCCTGCTGATTTCTACATGGATTTGTTGCTCACAACGTGGCTTTATCAGGGATCGACGACTAGAAAGCATTAATGTCGATCTCCCGATCGCATACTTTTACTGAATATCGTCCGATAACGATGAGCAGTAGAACTCTGTACGGATCACGAATCAACTACGGTCCATTACACCACTACTACAGTTAATATAACCTGTAAAAAAAACCATCTAAAGTGGACTGATACCTGTGAGAGGAGGGTCGATGGCCTCTCCATTAACTACCGGAGCCTCGGCAGGCAACGTCTGGTACTCTGGTGCGCTGGGATCGGCCTCAACCACGGCCTCAGCCAGGACCATGTTCTCCAGCTGGAACTCTGGCTCGTATCCTGAAAATCATCCCCACAGCATCTTAATAACACCACACCATAATAAACAGAACACCACACCATAACAAACAGAACACCACACCATAACAAACAGAACACCACACCATAATAAACAGAACACCACACCATAATAAACAGAACACCACACCATAATAAACAGAACACCACACCATAACAAACAGAACACCACAATAAACAGAACACCACACCATAATAAACAGAACACCACAATAAACAGAACACCACACCATAACAAACAGAACACCACAATAAACAGAACACCACACCATAACAAACAGAACACCACACCATAACAAACAGAACACCACACCATAACAAACAGAACACCACACCATAAAAACAGAACACCACACCATAACAAACAGAACACCACACCATAATAAACAGAACACCACACCATAACCACCATTTACAGACAATAACCCCTGGAATGGAGTATAATGATAATTTGATTAAATCTGACATTGAAGACAGTATGTTTAGGGGTTTTAGTCATCAGTAACTGCAGCCTACCTTCCTGATTGGTCAGATCGGCAGGGAACTGCTGCATTCCTTCCGGATTGGTCAGATCGGCGGGGAACTGCAGCCATGGCTGCTGAGCCTGCAGGTAGGCGGGGCCAGGGACGTCCAAGTTAAAGCTGGGATTGGTCCATACCTCAGCGTTGGGGTTAAGGCTGGGAGCAGCAACGGGTTCCTGAAACAAAAACACACACAATGTGCACAATATTAATCTAACATGAAAGTTGAGTCCAGGGTTTCCGCCAGTGTATTGCAAGCCCAGCGGCCCGCCAGGCTGAGTCATCAGGGATTTATGTGTTTTTAAGATGTTTTTTAAACTAAAATGTGTTGCACAGGTAGCGAACTCCTTTAAGGAATGAGTCAGTGCATACAGGGTGGTGCGGTCAAGAGAAACAGAAACAGAAGAGACGTATGTTGTGTTTGTTTACTAGAAAGTTCACGTGTCTTTCGGGGTTACGAGTCAAGACGGGCTTCGGCCAGGCGGCCCGTAATGTTAGCGAGAGAGAGAGAGAGACGAAACGTTAATAAATGCTACAACTCTCAGGCCAAGTTCCCATGTCTTGGCCCGTTAATCCCGCAGTTAGCTCCCTCGCGGAGGTCGTGGGCTGATCTTAGTGGCAAGCCGCCCCTCAGAGTTTTTGCCGTCGGTACTCTAACAACTTTTCTGGTGGAAACCCTGAAAGTCAGATGCATTTATAAGATTTAAAAAACAAAAAAAAAAACACAAGTGTCAAAGAACAAATTAATACAAATGTTAACAACAGACAAACAACAGACAATAACTTGTGTGTTCAGGTCAAGAACAGACAGAAAATGTTCTCATTAAATCACTAAAAGGTGTAGTAGAGAGCACTGAATTCAATGCACAGAGCTAAATGCTATTTCATCTCACTAAATGTATGTATGTTGGACCAAACACCAACAAAACAAAACAATTGTCTCATAAGAAAGGGAAATGTGCTTAGAGTGGCAGGGAGGTCAAATAATGGTGCACAGTGACAGCGAGAATACCAAACCTTTGAGAGTGTTGGCATTACATCTTGAGTTTAGTTTTAATACTCAGTTAGAAGTGTGATCATCTAATTTATATGATGACATGACTTCTTCAAGAGAAAAGGTGAGTTGATACCTGGTCAGGCATGTTTACAGTAATGTAGAAGAAAACATCTTCTTGATTTTACTCTGTTATAAATCACATTACAGCTGATTCAACTTCACTCTTCATCCCCAAAGGTCTTCTTCAGATAACGAACCCTCTGAATCAACTTAACCTCGTTATATCAACAAGTGTATGTACTCACATTATTACTGTTCTTTCTATCTCATTCTTAAAGATCTGTGACTGTATCAAGGACGTCTGTGTGAACAATGACCACTCGTTATGTATTTAAGACTCTGCTTCAGTTCCAGTAGTTTACACATTGACATTAACATTTTATACTTTCTTATGTTTCTATTTATTTTAACTGCACTATCTTATGCCTCAGATTATCATGTTGCTTTTACATTTACTTGTGCGATTTCCCCTTTATATATAAATATTTTATGAGCATTGTTGAAGGAACCTGAGATTTTCATTGACTGACTGCTTCGCTGGAACTGACAAATAAAGAACCTTGAACCTCCGGTCCTGTTCAGTGTGCCCAGCTAAGTCTTTCTTTCCCTGACAGAATCACATCAAAGTAATATAATGCTTTCACAGAGTGAACACTTACAGACTGAGTGCAGTCTGTGTGCCAGTCCCACACACAGCGTCCCTGAGGCATCACTGTGCTGTAGGGGTAAGCTCCCAGCAGAGCCATAGACGGCTGCAGCTCCGAGACCACGGCTGGGATCTGCTCCACGTCGGCGCCCGTCGTGCTCTCGCCCTGGCTGGGCTCGGCTTCGGACGCGCCCTGGGCCCACCCCCCGCAGGTCTCCTCCAGACCCAGCTTGATCCAGGGGTGGGGGTAGAGGCGGCAGACGGAGGAGTCCGCGTCCTCTCCCAGCAGCTCAGACACCATCTCCCTCATCCCGCCTTCTCTCTCGCCCTCCTCAGCAGTCACCGACGGCTCGTGACCCAGGAAGTGAATCTCATATGACGGCGTAGAGGCGTAAGCATCAATCTGATCTGGGTCCACAGAGGTCACGGTGGGGTCCTCCAAACCAGAGGGTTTGTCATCTGGACAGCAGAAGTCATCAGGAATCACATAGGAGTCGTCACAGATGCTGGTATCGACCTCGGCGCCGTGGGGCGGTGTCTCAGTAGCTGCAATAATGGGAGTTTCTGGAGGAATATCACTGTCAGGTACAGATGTCTCCTCCTGTACCTCATTCATTTCCTCTGAGTGGATTTCATTTGATGAATCTCCAGGTTGAGTTAAACAGTCCGCAGTGTCGTGCTGCAGGCCGATGGCGACTTCAGGGCTCATACAGTCAGAGGAAACACTGGAGGTTAATAACTCTAGGCCACCATCACAGTGCTCTGACAACGGGTCACCTAGGTGAACATCTGTAGCATCACCTCTCTCAACATGTTTGCCATCCTGACAGATTTCTAGGTTTATGTTGTTGACAGCCTGTCTGACATCCCCGCTCATGAAGATACCCTGAAAAGACTCGTCTGACGCCACGGCACCTTCGGTTTCCACATCAGAGCTGTCAAGTGGTTCGTCACAGTCATCACAGTCGTCACACCCATCATCACTGTGCTCAGATTCAGTGAGTGGAGCTTCAACATCCTGACTAGGAGGCTCAATGCTGCTCAGTTCAAACATTGGATCGTTTGAATTGACATCTAATTTGTCGGAGTCACGCTGGTGAGATGTGGTTTTTAAGTCTGAGGGAGGTGTCAGGTTTGTGTGGCGAGAGAAGGCGGTCAGTTCTACGGGCAGTGATGTTGCAACGGAGATGGAAACGGAGGACACCTCGGTGAGAGTCGTATCTGCTGTTCCGACGTCGCCCTCCTCACTGTGGTCTCTGCTGACACTCACAGAGATAGCCTCGCTCTGCTTATCCACCTCGATCTGTCCTCCAGACGGAGGCAAAACAACTGCCTCCTTGAGCAGCGGTTCCTCGTTGAGGTCGAGCTGTGAAGAACTGAAAGTGTCCAGTTCGGGAGTTTCAGCTGCTGGTTGTGAACTTTGCATGTGCTGCTCTGTTGACAGGTCAGACTCGTGCAGATGATCGTCCAGAGGGTGGAAGTCAGAATCAAGGCTCTGATCCAACTCTTCCTCCTCTGCTGCTCTGTGGTCCCCCAAGTTCACCCCCTCCTCTGATCCCTCCACAAGTCCCTCCTCCTCCACGCATGCACTTTCATCTGCGTGTGACGTCATTAACATGTCATCCTTGGATTCATCTGCACCTGTCTGGCGGTTCAGATCTTCAGGCTGAGAGCCATCTGGTGTGGACGCCTGAGGTTCCTCTCTGTTTATTTGATTGCTGGATGGAGGCAGCGGGTCACACGGAGCGTCTACCAGCTGTGGGGATGCAACAGGATGAGGTAAGGTGAGTGGACTGTCTGAGTGTGATCGGACTGGCGCTGGTTCCTCATCACGTGACTGGCTGGTCATTGTAGACTCTGTGACATAGATCTGGTCCCAGGCTGCGGATGCCTGTGTGTGTGACTGGCTGGAGACCGGAGACTCCAGTATGCAGGGCAGAGTTTCTACTGCAGCTGTGTGCAGTGAGTGTGCTGCTCCAGCTGTTTGGGACGGGCTGTGGCCGTGGTCATGTTCAAGGTCATCGGCGTCGATGGAACATATGCTGTAGAAGCTCCTTGTTTCAAAACCTTGACACAGCGCTGTTGTAGTGACACAGACCTCCTCACCTTCTTCCTCCTCCTCCTCCTCCTCCTCCTCCTCCTGCTCGGCTCTGGGGGAATCCCGCTGTGTCTCCTGACACGCGCTGACCAGTGGCGGCTGCGGCTGGTCATGTGACGCCTCACTCTCTGGGACGTTGCCCTGGCACTTAGCAGAGCGAGAGGATGACCAACTTTTTGCCGGCTTGTGCTTCTGCCCGTCTGATTGCTTATGGAACCATGACGCCCTGAGTGTGGCGTTCTCCAGAATCTTCTGTTTGGCTGGACTCTGTGTGGGCACCTCCATATACGGCGCCGGCTCACAGCTGGGCCTAGCGGCATGTGTCATGCCTGGCTCTGTGTCCGTGTTTGTATGTACGTTTGTGCTGGTTGTGATAATAATAGCCTCCGTCTCCTCGTGTGGGCTGGCTGGTTTAAGATCCCCGTCACTCCGCGTGGTGCCGTCCCCACTGACCGCCTCTGTCCTAACGTTGTTGTCCAGTTCTTGATGTCTGTCCTCATCTTCCGGAGGCGTCCTCTGGGCCGGTTCATCGGCCACACATGTCTTCTCTTCGTCCAAGCACACATGCTGCGCTACAGCCGCGGCGTGCTGCCTGACCCGGTCTGTGACCTCATTCAGCCCATCGTGGAGCGGGGGCCGTAACAGACTGCTCCTCTCACTCTGCAGGCCGGGGTTGAGCTCCTTACTAAAGCAGCACCCCATCTTCTCCGGCCTAAAGTGGGAATAAAACACAAGACTGCTATGGCCACGCACACTAGGAGCCTACACAACACGAGACAAAATCATGAGCAGCTCCTCACGATGGCTCAGCCACATGCAGAAAGAGAAAAGACCCTCTGCTCCCCCCCGCCTTGCCCTGTCCCTCCTCGTTTTCCCCTCCCCTGCCCAGAATAGCAAATGTGAAGGAGCTCACATGTCCCTGCCACTCAACAGAGGGCTGCACGCCGCTTTATATGTGTGTGTGTGTGTGTGTGTGTGTGTGTGTGTGTGTGTGTGTGTGAGAATGTATGTGGGAGCCCTAGTTGGGCTACAGTTTGAGAGGGGTCAGCACATGGCCCAGCAGCCACCAATCACAGAGCAGTAAAGCAGCAGTGTCCACTCCCCCTTCCTCCTTCCTCCCGTCCCACCATTCACTCGTCCTTCCCTCCCACTGATACTTTCCCTTTGACTCACATCAGCTTTACATCAGACTCGCTGCTTTAGCTCCCCCCCTCCCGACCTCCTCCCTGCCTCCCCTCACAAGGCCCCAACAATCACATTATTCTGCAATCAGAACAGTCGATTGTATTTTTTAAAAATACTACGTTTCAGTTTGCTTGGCTCTTGGTCTGAACGCAGCATAAGGACAGAGGGTGTTGTATGCTGATCAGATTGTAAAGCCAGTTTGGATTGTATAATAATATACATTTTGGACAATAATATAGACATGACTTTTTAAAACTAAATTTGATTTCCAGATCTGACAATGAAGTTGATTCCAAACAAGCTCCCGTACGTAGTGACTGGTCAGCGAGAGGACCAGACCAGATTAGAGCTCTTCCGATAACAATACCGGTATCGGAAATGCATCCAATGCTGCCCAAAATTCGGGATCGGGTATCGGCGAGTATGCCAGTCTACGCACCGAACCCAGAACAAAATCAAGTTGTTTAACCGGAAATCAATTCTTCTTCTCCGCTCCAAAACAGCAGCCTTCACTGTGCTGTTGCCCTGGATGTATCATGGCTGCCTCTGGCAACTACTGTTTTAGAGCAGCCACGAAGAACTGACTGGAGGTAGTTTGAAACATTTGTTAAATAAAATAAATTAAAACAAAATAATGAAAACTTTATGTTTTTTATCACGCTGGTATTGGATCGGTACTCTGCATCGGCCGATATCTCAAGTTCAGGTATTGGTATCGGGAAGGAAAACATGGTATAGGATCATCTTTAGACCAGCTTACTGGGTAGTTGTGTTACTTCTGATTAGATTCGATTAGATAAGAACTAGCGAGGAGTAATATAACAGTACCTGGTAATAGCAGTAGTAGTAGTAACCAGGACCCGGCGCTCCGGGCGTTAACTGCCCCTGTAGATCAGCTGGACACAGTGGATTCTGGTATGACGTCATGTGACTCGAGCTGGAGGGCGACTCAACGGGACGAGGGCTGCCGCTGTTGATGGTCACCACGGAGACTGGCGGGAGGAGCGGCGGAGAGAAGGAGATGAGTCACAACACCAGCTGGCATGATGGAAACACGACAACAACTAGATTCTCATCTTATATATGATTATGATAAGCAGATAATAGGTCCACCTCACTCTGTCGCTAGCGGCTACTTTCATTACTCAATGGAACTTTTTTTATTAATAAATTAATAATTGACTATATAAAAGTCAAAACTACAAACTGACGCAGATCACAGTTTACCAGAGCAGAAAAGTATGGCTTCAAATGTTTGACTATCAGCTGAATAATCTAAAATAAAAGAATGAATACAGAAACTACTAAATTCAAATGAAGTGGTCAAACTTTAACCAGTAAATTCTTGGTATTTTAGCTTGTTTGGTGATTTAAAGGAATGAGCAATATATCAAAAAAGTAATAAATGAGTTTTTCTGCTGATTGATGAACACAATAACTGACTAATTTCATTACAACATTGATTCTTAGTTTCTAATAACTTGTACAGAACAAGTGTGCAAGTGAGCAGAGCCGAGTTAATTAATCGTTTAGTCAATCGACAGAAAATTACAATTACAGAAAGTGAATTATAGAAATGACATTGATTACTCGGTAAAATGACAAACATTTGCTTCTAAAATGCAAGGATGTGATGTTTGTTTTAATATATTTTTTATTTTGGCCTGTTGAGTAATTTGAAGGTGTACCCTAGGGTTCTGGGAATTTATTACAGATATTTTATTATTGTTTTGACATTTTTTTGACTCAACAATAAATTGAAATAACTCCAGGTTAGGTCTGCACAATTAATCAAACTTTTATTGAAATCGCAATATGACCCTGACGGCAATTCTCAAATCGTAGGATGAGCAGGAAATTCACAATATCTGTTAAAGTTGAATTGTGTTTCAAAATAGCATTTTAAATTAAATACTGTGGTGCTGCAGAGATGTCCTGGCTTACACATCATATTCTATGGACTAAAGAAAACATCACTGTTTGGCACAGATCCCCGCAAAAATCACACCATAATCATTTTAATATGTTTTTTCAATTAAAATGAGATTATGTAAAAAGTATCATTCCCTCTAATATTGCAAACTTAAATTTAAATGAATTAAAAAATATATATATATATTTAATATACAAATATATATATATTTAATATATAAATATATAAATATAAATATACTTAAATATATATATATATATAAAAATTCACACCACTTTTAACTACCATATCAAGTTAAAGGTCTGTCAAATTAAAAATGTGTGAATAAAAAGATTAACAGCAATTAATTTCTCATTAATTTCTCATCTTAACTGACACTAACTGTTCAAAATATGCATCTTTTAAAACAAGGAAACTCAATCAGCAGCTCAACATCCACTGAAAAACCCATTATATCCATGTACTTTATATAGGTTTGGATTAATTTAACCTTTCATCATCACTGTAAAAACCTATATAAAGTACATGGATATAATGGGTTTTTCAGTGGATGTTGAGCTGCTGATTGAGTTTCCTTGTTGTAAAAGATGCATATTTTGAACAGTTGGTGTCAGTTAAGATGAGAAATTAATGTTTTTTTCCTACATTTCCCAGCTGTACATTGTCTTAAATCACTTCACATCAATATCACATTAAATGAAAGCTAGTTAGCTGGATAAACTGAATGACAGAAGCCATAAATAGTTAATTGGAAAGGGTTTAGGAAAAAAAAACATTAATTTCTCTTCTTAACTGACACTAACTGTTCAAATTATTCATCTTTGGTTGACTTTCTGACAATTAACTCTAACTTTCCCCATTCAAAACGACTTAAAACAGCATTATAGTTTAACAACAATATAGTTTAACAGTGAAACTTCAGTCTAGCTGAGTATTAATACAGTTTAATACTGTTTTAAAACAGTTTAAAGTAGTATTAAAACCGTTTTAAACCGTTTTAAACTGTTTTAAAACTGTTTAAAACTGTATTAAAACAGTTTAAAGTAGTAATAAAACAGTTTAATACTGTTTTAATACTGTTGAAAACAGTATTAATATAGTTTAAAACAGTTTAAAACAGTTTAAAACAGTTTAAAGTAGTATTAATATAGTTTAAAACAGTTTAAAGCAGTATTAATATAGTTTAAAACAGTTTTAAACAGTTTAAAACAGTTTAAAGTAGTATTAAAACAGTTTTAAACAGTTTAAAGTAGTATTAATAGAGTTTAAAACAGTTTAAAGTAGTATTAATAGAGTTTAAAACAGTTTAAAGCAGTATTAATATAGTTTAAAACAGTTTAAAGTAGTATTAATAGAGTTTAAAACAGTTTAAAGTAGTATTAATAGAGTTTAAAACAGTTTAAAGTAGTATTAATAGAGTTTAAAACAGTTTAAAGTAGTATTAATAGAGTTTAAAACAGTTTAAAGTAGTATTAAAACAGTTTAATACTGTTTTAATACTGTTTAAAACAGTTAGATAACAACATCTCTAACGTTAGTTAGGTACCTCACGGTGGTTCCTGTTGGTTATCGGTGGATTATAACCGGTTGACTGTTTGCGTTAGTCGGTTAGTTGTTGAGGTTTAAATCAGATAAACATTAAAATAACACGTCTGCAGAGTTAACGTGAAGGTAACCGAGCTGTTGAGGGCTCATCTCCCGGTATTTAAACGGTGTTTCAGGCGGAAAGCGGGCAGCTAACGGCGCTCTCTGATCAGGCTAACAGCTAGCTACCGTTAGCTTCCGTTAGCCGTTAGCTAGCTGCCGTTAGAGCAGAGGTCGGAGGTCAGAGGTCAGCAACATGCGGCTGAATAACTGTTTTGTTGTTTACATTTTCATTTTCATTTATCATTGTTTTAGGTCTATGGTAGATAGATCTGCGATTTACAGAATAAAGTCATAATATTATGAGAATTAAGTCAGAAGTTTACGAGAAAAAAGTCGTAATATTATGAGAATAAAGTCAGAATATTATGGGAATAAAGTCATAATATTACCAGAAAAAATATGTAATATTATAATAATAAAGTCATAACTTTACGAGAAAAAAAGTTGTAATATGAGAATAAAGTCGTAATATTATGAGAATGAAGTCATAATATTATGATAATAAAGTCATAATATTATAAGAATAAGTCATAAGTTTACTTGAAAAAAGTTGTAATATTATAAGAATAAAGTCAGAAGTTTACGAGAAAAAGTTGTAATTTTATGAGAATAAAGTCAGAAGTTTAGAGAAAAAAAGTTGTACCATTATGAGAATAAAGTTGTAATATTACGAGAATAAAGTCATAACTTTACGAGAAAAAAGTCGGAATATTATGAGAATAAAGTCATAATATTATGAGAATAAAGTCATAATATTATGGGAAAAAAGTCAGGATATTACCAGAAAAAAGATGTAATATTATGAGAATAAAGTCATAATATTATGGGAATAAAGTCATAATATTACAAGAAAAAAAGTCTCAATATTATAAAGTAGTAATTTTATGTGTTTTCTCGTAAACTTATGACTTTATTCTCATAATATTACAACTTTTTTTCTCGTAAAGTTACAACTTTATTCTGTAAATCTCAGATGTTTTTTCTCTCAATGTGGCCCTAATACTCCGTGGTACACTAAAGTCATAATATTATGAGAATAAAGTCTGATAGCCGTTAGCAGCCAACGTCCATAAATCGAACAATAACATTAAAACGAGGTTAACGGTTACAGCCAGCTACAGCTAACGTTGTGCTAATATAACTCGACTTTATGCGGAGTTGTTATTGATTGTGACTCAGGAACTCACCCGTAGTCACCTGTCTCACCTGTCTCACCTGAAGTCACCTGTACTCCTCCTCCTGCTGCTGCGTTGAAGTGAAGCTGGATTTTTCTGGTGTTTCTCTCGGTGTGTTTGCGGCTGCGAGACTCTCTGCGTTTGTTACCACAGAATAAAATACGAAAAACGCTCGTTAACGTTGCTCTTTCACTCTGTAGTTGCTATGGAAACTGCCAATACAATCTGCATATTTTAATATGTTTTAATAACGGTTACACCTGCAGGGATGTAGAAGGGTTTTAGAATTACTGAGGTCAGGAGACCACAAACGCATCACAGAATAATCCCAATTATTTATTATCCTAATTATGATTTACCATTGTTTATTGGTTCAAATAAATGATAACTATTACAATTAAACTACTCCATAATATTATGAGAATAAAGTCATAATATTATTGGAATAAAGTCATAAGTATACGAGAGAAAAGGTTGTAATATTATGATAATAAAGTCATAATATTATAGGAATAAAGTCATAAGTATACGAGAGAAAAGGTTGTAATATTATGATAATAAAGTCATAGTATTATGATAATAAAGTCATAATATTATAGGAATAAAGTCATAAGTATACGAGAGAAAAGGTTGTAATATTATGATAATAAAGTCATAGTATTATGATAATAAAGTCAGAATATTATAGGAATAAAGTCATAAGTATACAAGATAAAAGGTTGTAATATTATGAGAATAAAGTCATAATATTATGGGAATAAAGTTAACTATTAAAATTAAACTACTCCACTACTTGGAATAAATCCTTGAGTGCTGTAACGTGTTTCAAAGCTTTCTCTACTCTGCAAGGATGCTAAAAAACTTTATTTATTTCTTATTTTGTTAATCAAAATGTATTAAAATATAAATGTAGAAACTCTATAAAGCTTACAAAAGAGCAAAATTAATTTCTTAAAACGTACAACATGACCCCGCAGCACACATAAATTCACTTTTACATCCTCATGAACAAGATAAAAATTTAATGAGAAAAGAAATTAGAGTACATGTACAGTAGCTGGTCGGCTCCACTCACATCCTTCATCAAAATTTTCACATGAATTTGATCCTAATTTAATATTTCTCTGCAGTTAAGGAGTGAATTAACCCTAGAAATCAGAGCTTTGAGTATAAAATGTTCATTTTTAAAAAACTGATTTCTTTCAGATTCAACCGGCTCCCATGAGACACATTAAGAGTTCCTACTCATCTGTCTCTTGTACAGAAGATGATCAGTGATCAAGAGTTAGTTCAGTGAAGGAGGAGGAGGAATCTCCCAGCATGCTCTCTGCCTGTTTCCAGAGCAGCAGAGATCAGGAGTACAGGCTCCAGTAGATGGTGTTAAAGAGCAGGTAGGACAGAGGGAACGCCAGGCGCGAGTACGAGTCGATCATGTAGCTGTTGCTCACAAACAGGTCCACGTTCTCCCGCACGGACCGCTGCCGGCGGAGGCGGGTCCCCTCCGTGGGCTGGATGTCCGGCGTCTGGGTCGACGTGGTGAGGGCGTCCGAGGTCAGGGTGGGCGCCAAGCGGGAGAACGGCGTCAGCTCAATGTCGTTGTCGTGGAAGCAGCCGTCAAAGGCCATCGCCTGGCTGGCGTTGAAGGTGGACGGGATCTGAAACATGAAGGTACAGATCATTTACTGTGTATTCAGATGATATGTGGGGTTTTGGGGACAATTTTTAATGTGTTTAAAGCTGCTGTAATCAATATTTTACATTATCAATGGATCAAATGTCTGACCAACTATCCAAACAGCAAAATTATTCAGTTTACTGTCATTTAAGACAAAGAAAATAAACAAATCTTCACATTTGAGAAGATGAAACCATGAAATATTCTGCATTTTTGCATGAAAAACACAATGCACCATATATTCATCATGTACGTTCTTGATATGTTTTGCATGTAAAATCTTAATTTGTTAAGCAACTAGTAACTACAGCTGTCAGATAAGATATTTATTAATATTTTATTATTTCCCAAAGGATCAAATATTATTATGCTCAAATATTACAACAAAATAAGAATTAAAAAAAACACAACAGAGTAATACATATATAGTGTATGAGAAGTAATACGAACACCAGTGCCTAATAGAGTAACAATAAAAGTAAGATTTAGTAAAATAAGTAAACTAAAATAGAAAAGTAATATTGCATGTGATATTGAAAGGTGATATTAAAATATATTATAAATATTATAAATGTAGTGGAGTGTCATAAAATACTCAACTAAAGTACAGATACATCATATTTGTACTGAAGTGTACTTGAGTAAATGTACTTAGTTACATTCCACCACAGTCTCTAGAACGGAGAAGCCAGGCTGTAATGTGTCTGTTTGGCCACCAGAGGGAGACATTTAGTTAAACATGTTATTCCTCCCTGTTCTAGTTTTGAACAGTGTTGAACAGTGTTGAACAGTGTTGAACAGTGTTGACGTGTGTTGAACAGTGTTGAACAGTGTTGACGTGTGTTGAACAGTGTTGAACAGTGTTGACGTGTGTTGAACAGTGTTGAACAGTGTTGATGTGTGTTGAACAGTGTTGACGTGTGTTGAACAGTGTTGAACAGTGTTGACGTGTGTTGACGTGTGTTGAACAGTGTTGAACAGTGTTGAACAGTGTTGATGTGTGTTGAACAGTGTTGAACAGTGTTGAACAGTGTTGAACAGTGTTGACGTGTGTTGAACAGTGTTGAACAGTGTTGATGTGTGTTGAACAGTGTTGAACAGTGTTGACGTGTGTTGAACAGTGTTGAACAGTGTTGACGTGTGTTGAACAGTGTTGAACAGTGTTGATGTGTGTTGAACAGTGTTGAACAGTGTTGACGTGTGTTGAACAGTGTTGAACAGTGTTGAAGTGTGTTGAAGAGTGTTGAACAGTGTTGAAGG
>CAKAOI010051713.1:0-121220 GCA_916701655.1 Sebastiscus albofasciatus
ACCTCATCCAGAATCCGCTTCATGCTACAAGACGTCTTGGACCTCAGAAAGGTAAATATTAATGAATCCATAACCAGATACTGCAATAACAAGCATTTGTGATGGTGACTAAAGCTAAGAAATAATCCTGAATGAGCAAAATTGTTTTATGCTGTGTGTGAAGTAATCCACGGGGATTATGAGTCTCATAGGAACCATGAATGTCGACAGGTGTTGGAGCAGTTACAGACTTGTTTTATAACCATCTTCCATCTCTGATCAACAGTGTAACTGGTTGCAGGATGAGGGATGGAACACGGTGCCCATCTCCAGGAACAGACCCATCGACACCACCCGCCTTAGCAAGATCACAAAGGTAACATCCTAGTCTAACATGGAAGTTTTCACAACATTCATTGTCCCCAGTTTCAGGTTTTCACTCTGTTTAACTCAAGGCTTTGGCGCTTGTTATTATAGCTAAATATAGTGTTTGAAGTCTAGAAGTTTTGTTTGGGTGCACGGTAAGAAATCGCCCCAGTCTTGCACACTTATTCTGCTAAATCACAAGAGAGAAAGACCTCATCCAGAATCAGTTTAATGCTGCAAGACATCTTGGACCTCAGAAAGGTAAATATTAATTAATCCATTACTGAATATTGCAATAACAAGCATTTATTGTGGTGACTAATGCTAAGAAATAAAAAAAGAAGGGAAGTAAGGGAAAGCATAATAAAGGAAATAAATAAAAGAGCAAAGAACATAAATTACATAATAATAATGTACACTAATGCTAATACTAATCCTACCTTTGCCAACAACAAAGCTACTACTAATAACAGCAATAATAATAATAAAGTCAAGGGGAGTCCACTGGCAGTGAAGCACGACCAGGAAGCTCCAGAATTGATCAGCAGGGTCAACTGGGTTATTGTTTAGTTTTGTAGTTATTTATATGAAATTTTATTTACTCATAATTTTATTGAATTACTATCATTATTATTATTATTATTTTTATTTATTTATTTTTTTTTTGACTGATTGGTCCAGCTTTGGGTCGCCCGACCCTCATAGGAGGGGACTGGCCCATTGTGGGCATGATCCCTTAAAAACAGCTCCCAGACCCAAAGGAGGGTTTTATCTGTTTATCAGGGATTTACAGTCAGTTAATTTAGATGTGGAAAGGAGGAATAATAATATGTAGGGCTGTCAAAGTTAAAGTGGCAGTAGGCACAATATTTTTGGTATCATTGGGCAAAACTTCCATAATAACCTTTTAGCATATTGTAAATCAAGTGTTCTGAGAGAAAATTAGATGGCTCTGTTTTCAGGCTTTAAAAAATCTACATGGCATTCTTTCAAGAGATTTCCAACATGGCTGCCGGGTCACAAACTTACCATTTTACAGCTACACAGTACACTACAAGATGTTTCTGAAAACATTTGAGGCGAGAAATAGGCATTAAGGTAACATAATATAGATTCATATTTGATCAGGGCTGCCTAGTTTGACCGTTTGGTCGGAGTTGGCTAGTGATTGACAGCCGGCTCTCATAGACAGCAGATCTCTGCTCAGCTCTTACTGCTTGTTTTCCTCCGGTCTGTAAAATCTTGCAGATGCCGTTAGGACACCGGAGGACACAGAGGCACATGATTTTTCTCAGGTTACCTGTTTCATGTACTACTGTCAGGATATAGCAACCGTTTTATAAAAATATCTTTTTTTAATCATATTTGCTCCGATCTCGCCTACTTCAGCTTTAACACGATAATAACGTGTTAATGCAAATTCATTTTAACGCCACTAATTTCTTTAACACATTATCGCAACTTGCGATTTTTAGGTTGTAGCGGGCTCAGTTTTAAAGCTAGAGTGAAGATAATGGCATCATGTGAAATTGGAAAATCTAAAGAATCCATTGGTACCAACACATTGGGGAGTGGCTTTGGAGGGAGACTTGAACGGACGGACTGTCAACGTTGATGACTTGGCGACTTTCTCACTAGATATAGGGACTTTTGGAGATAGTGACACCACATTGTGTTGATGACGCTTGTGCCTTCCAATCCTTTTAGCCATCTTGGTTACGTTGCTCCCAGCAGGGTCAGAGGAAAGAGCCCTGGAAAAGCCTCAGTCTCGAACAGGTCAAGACTCAAGAGCTGTTCAATAGTCTGCACTGTATCCTCAACAAGCTGACCCCTCAGAAGTTTCGTGAGCTGATGAAACAAGTGATGGATCTGACGATAGACACGGAGGAGAGGCTGAAGGGTGTCATTGACCTCATCTTTGAGAAGGCCATCTCAGAGCCCAACTCCTCTATGGTCTACGCCAACATGTGCCGCTGCCTTATGGGGGTAAGTCTTGTGAACGTTTTTGTAATCAAGCTTTTAAACCATATGATTATCAGCGAGATGAAAAATGTATATTCAATAACAATGTTTAATTATACTCAATGGTTTCCTCCTTCAGTTGAAAGTCCCCACCTCAGACAATCCAGGAGTTTTTGTGAACTTCCGCAACTTGCTGCTCAACCGCTGCCAGAAAGAGTTTGAGAAGGACACGGATGATGATGAAATCTTTGAGAAAAAGCAACAAGAAATAGAGGCTGCCAAAGAAGTAAGAAATGTGATCTTTTACTGCCACTGTTGTTGTTTAGACTAAACTGTATCTGCCCTCAGGGAGAGGAGTATGAGCGCTTGAGGGTGGAGCTGCAGGATTCCAGAGACCAGGCCCGTCGCCGTTCACTGGGTAACATAAAGTTCATTGGCGAGCTCTTCAAGCTGAAGATGCTGAATGAGGCCATAATGTACATCTGCATAGGGGAACTACTGAAGAAAGATGATGAAGAGTCACTGGAGTGTCTCTACATGCTGCTCTCCACAATTGGTAAAGACCTGGACTTTGAGAAGGCCAAGGTAAGTAAAGCATGAACACAAACATTTACAAGAATGACTTTTTTTTGTAGCCATGACTCATAAAAGCCATTTTTTTCTGTGTCCCCATCAGCCTCGCATGGATCAGTACTTCAACCAGATGGACAAGATCATCAAAGAGAGAAAGACCTCATCCAGAATCCGCTTCATGCTACAAGACGTCTTGGACCTCAGAAAGGTAAATATTAATTAATCCATAACCGGATACTGCAATAACAAGCATTTATGATGGTGACTAAAGCTAAGAAATAATCCTGAATGAGCAAAATAGTTTTATGCTGTGTGTGAAGTAATCCACGGAGATTATGAGTCTCATAGGAACCATGAATGTCGACAGGTGTTGGAGCAGTTACAGACTTGTTTTATAACCATCTTCCATCTCTGATCAACAGCGTAACTGGGTGCCTCGTAGAGGAGACCAGGGTCCTAAAACAATTGACCAGATCCGGAAGGAGGCAGAGATGGAGGAGCACAGGGAACACATGTCCAAGAAAGAGGGAGGAGGTGGAGGAGGCGGAGGGAATATGGGGGGCCGAGGAAAGAGCGAAAGCAAAGATCTCCCAGGTGAAAAACCCACTGAGCAAAAGTGCAGATTTGAAATAGATAAAATGGTAGAACTATGTCCTGGAGGAAAGGCTGTGCACACACAGAGATTGGAATAATATTGAACTCTTATTTTCATTTTTTTCTCAGCAGTTAAGTGTGAGAGCGCCCCCACTCCTCCTCCCTCTCTTCCAAAACCAGCCTTGAGTGAAGAGGAGTTGGAGAAGAAGTCGAACGCCATCATTGAAGAATACCTCCACATTAATGACTTGAAGGTACAAACATGACGCCATGCAACAAAGTGTATTTTACTTAAATGTATGCATATTATCAGGCTTAACCAGCAAATGCTTGGAATACGAAACCACTCTGAACGTCTTGTGTGTCTTCTGCTGCTTCTGTAGGAGGCGTTGCAGTGTGTGACAGAACTGTGTTGGGGGTGTGAGGAGAGAGATTTTAAGCTCTCGTACAGAGAAGACACACTCCATAATGAAATACCTTCATACAATCTCATAGACACATAATGTCTTGAGTATCTATTATGTAAGGTATAATGTACAGCGAGTCGTCATTGTTGTAAAAAAAAAAAACCCGACAGGGCGACGCTGCGGAGGGGTCTTGCATCGCCCTGTTGGAGTTTCTTTCACAACAATGACTCGCTACCTGTACATTATCCCGCTTATTACACGGCTAATTACTTAAGAAATCAATAATGCAGACCTAATGCCAATACCTCTGATCAACAGTGTAACTGGTTGCAGGATGAGGGATGGAACACGGTGCCCATCTCCAGGAACAGACCCATCGATACCACCCGCCTTAGCAAGATCACAAAGGTAACATCCTAGTCTAACATGGAAGTTTTCACAACATTCATTGTCCCCAGTTTCAAGTTTTCACTCTGTTTAACTCGAACTTTAACTAGAAGTTTTGTTTGGGTGCGCGGTAAGAAATCGCCCCAGTCTTGCACACTTATTCTGCTAAATCACAAGCCTTTAGAATTAAACTGTCTTCAGATTAACCTGATGATTTGTGACTTGCGTAAATATGTATGTAACTTGTTTGTCAATGTGAACTGGGGAAAAAAAGTTTGGAAACTTGTGTTTGGTGGATTATTTCTCCATTGTTACAATGCTAATTGGCATTTTATTTTACATCGTTGGAAAGCCTGTTTATTTACCTTCGCAATGATGTCCAACTTGTAAGGATCATGCATTTGTGGGATGAGCAGCACAGCTGATTATGTGGGTAGCACCCAAGAGAAATTTGCCAAAATGCTCTGCCAATGGTAAACAGTGTATTCTCATAAGGCTACCAGGAAGCCTGCAATGACTGCCCTTCACTGTCAGGCCCGTTTGCGCTGGTGTCGACAACACAGACAATGGAACCTGAACATGTGGGGGAATGTCATGTTCAGTGATCAGTCCCAGTTCTGTCTGCCAAAGTTGGATGGCAGGATCAAAGTATGGAGACGACGTAGAGAACGCTATGCTGATTGTTGAACCGATGGAGTAACAGCTGTTGGTGGTCGCAGTGTCATGGTGTGGGGCGGCATCTCCCTCACTGGCAAAACAAGGCTTGTCATCATTGAAGGTCATCTCAATGCAGTGAGATATCAGGATGAGATTCTGCAGCCAGTGGCGATCCCATATCTCCACAATCTGGGACCTAACTTCATCCTCCAAGAAACAACGCTCGCCCCTACAGAGCCAGGGTTATCACAGACTACCTCCACAATGTGGGAGTAGAGAGAATGGAACGGCCTGCCAAGAGTCCAGACCTCAACCCAATTCAACACTTGTAGGATCAGCTTGGGCGTGCTGTACGTATTAAAGGGACCAACACAACCACGCTGGCTGACCTGCAACGAATCCTGGTTGAGGAATGGAACGCCATCCCACAGCAACGTGTGACCAGGTTGGTGACCAGCATGAGGAGGAGGTGCCAGGCTGTTGTGGCTGCGTATGGATCTTCCACCGCTACTGAGGCTCCTGACGGTGTATTAAATGAATAAAGTGTAAAATAGCAAATATGTCTTGTTTGCTCCTTGTTACTGAAAGAGAGTTCAGTCATCCAATCCACCAAACAACTCAAAACAAGAGTCAATACCAACAGGAGAATACACTGTTTACCATTGGCAGAGCATTTTGGCAAATTTTTCTTGGGCGCTACCCACATAATCAGCTGTGCTGCTCATCCCACAAATGCATGATCCTTACAAGTTGGACATCATTGTGAAGGTAAATAAACAGGCTTTCCAACGATGTAAAATACAATGACCATTAGCATTGTAACAAACAGAGAAATAATCCACCAAACACAAGTTTCCGAACTTTTTTTTCCCTGTTTAACTTTTGTGTTTCCCTTCAGCGTGGTCCTCTGGACTTCAACAATCAACTGTTGGCTCCAGGGGGAAAAGGCATGTGGGGCAGCTGGGGCAAACGCAGCAGTGGAGAAACTGGAGCGAAACCAGCAAGCGAAGAGCCGGGTAAAACACCTTCTTCAAAGAGACAGTGTAGTTTTAAGCTGTTTTTAGTGGTTGGAGTGTTAATCTATCCTTTTCCTCTTTTAGATCCTGGTCGTCCAGCCACCAGCACCCTCAACCGCTTCTCGGCCCTGCAACAGTCTGGTTCGTTGGTGTCTTCATCTGACTCTGATCGCAGAGCTCCTCAGAGGAGGTATTCCCGGTTTCAGGTATTCACTCTGTTTAACTCAAGGCGTTTGTTATTATTAAATATAGTGTTTGAAGTCTAGAAGCTTGTTTTCCTCCGGTCTGTAAAATCTTGCAGATGCCGTTAGGACACCGGAGGACACAGAGGCACATGATTTTTCTCAGGTTACCTGTTTCATGTACTACTGTCAGGATATAGCAACCGTTTTATAAAAATATCTTTTCTTAATCATATTTGCTCCGATCTCGCCTACTTCAGCTTTAACACGATAATAACGTGTTAATGCAAATTCGTTTTAACGCCACTAATTTCTTTAACACATTATCGCAACTTGCAATTTTTAGGTTGTAGCGGGCTCAGTTTTAAAGCTAGAGTGAAGATAATGGTATAATGTTGAATTGGAAAATCTAAAGAATCCATTGGTACCAACACATTGGGGAGTGGCTTTGGAGGGAGACCTGAACAGACGGACTGTCAACGTTGATGACTTGGCGACTTTCTCACTAGATATAGGGACTTTTGGAGA
Source organism: Sebastiscus albofasciatus (assembly GCA_916701655.1). Lineage (NCBI taxonomy): Eukaryota > Metazoa > Chordata > Actinopteri > Perciformes > Sebastidae > Sebastiscus > Sebastiscus albofasciatus. Next base: position 6,652 of record CAKAOI010051713.1, read on the forward strand.
TAGTGACACCACATTGTGTTGATGACGCTTGTGCCTTCCCCTCCTTTTAGCCACCTGGGCCACATTGCTCCCAGCAGGGTCAGAGGAAAGAGCCCTGGAAAAGCCTCAGTCTCGAACAGGTCAAGACTCAAGAGCTGTTCAAGCGTCTACGCAGTATTCTCAACAAGCTGACCCCTCAGAAGTTTCGTGAGCTGATGAAACAAGTGATGGATCTGACGATAGACACGGAGGAGAGGCTGAAGGGTGTCATTGACCTCATCTTTGAGAAGGCCATCTCAGAGCCTAAATTCTCTGTGGCCTACGCCAACATGTGCCGCTGCCTTATGGGGGTAAGTCGTGATTTTATCCAGATCTTATCATTTCCCCCAAAATGACTTCCGTTTTGTGCCACGTGTCTGGGCCACTGAATGTTCATGATGGACCTGATGAAGCACACTTTAATCACTCTTCATTTTCTGTTTAACATTTTTATAATCAAGCTTTTAACCCATATGATTATCAGCGAAATGAAAAATGTATATTCAATAACAATGTTTAATTATACTCAATGTTTCCTCCTTCAGTTGAAAGTCCCCACCTCAGACAATCCAGAAGTTTTTGTGAACTTCCGCAAACTGCTGCTCAGCCGCTGCCAGAAAGAGTTTGAGAAGGACCCGGATGATGATGAAATCTTTGAGAAAAAGCAAAAAGAAATAGAGGCTGCCAAAGAAGTAAGAAATGTGATCTTTACCGTCATTGTTGCAACCACCATAGTGTTGTCTCCACTTCCTCCCACTGTACCGAAGAGTAAAGAATTAAAGAAACAAAACTCTGGTGCTTCTTTAACAACAGCCGCTAGATGGCACTGTGGTAGCACTGCTGCCATTTTGGACTGAAAATGACAATTTTAGCCATAGATATAGAACGAGGTGTCTATAAATCAGAGGATCTTTTTTTTTTAGGTAATTCAACTTCCCAGTACGAACACTTAAATAGCCCTCATTGATATTGGGCAAAGGCAGGGTACACCCTGGACAGGTCGCCAGACTATCACAGGGCTGACACATAGAGACAGACAACCATTCATGCTCACATTCACACCTACGGGCAATTTAGAGTCAACAATTAATCTAACCGGCATGTCTTTGGACTGTGGGAGGAACCTGGAGAACCTGGAGAAAACTAACACTAACACAGGGAGAACATGCAAACTCCACACAGAAGGGCCGCAGGTTTGAGCCACAGAATTTAATGTACAGGCTATTTACTAACATGCAGGCTAAAGGCACAGGGCACAGCCTCTTATACATCCATGGTCTGTGGTCTATTGTACATCAATTTTGGAGGTCAAATAACTAATTAAAACCCAACTTATCAGAAAAATTAACGCATATACGAGCGTGATAAGAACTACCTAAAATGACAGAAACAATCTTTTGGTAAAATGTATTTGACCTGTACTTTGACTTTTTAATTTGACCCATTTCCCATTTACTAACATAGAGCTAAACTGCAACCAACCACCAGGGGGTGATCGAGATGTTAGGGCTTCACTTTTGGGGAGCTGTCATGTCGTCCAGCTTTATATACAGTCTAAGCACAAACCCCCACTTTTATCTGCCCTCAGGGAGAGGAGTGTGAGCGCTTGAGGGTGGAGCTGCAGGAGTCCAGAGACCAGGCCCAACGCCGTTCACTGGGTAACATAAAGTTCATTGGCGAGCTCTTCAAGCTGAAGATGCTGACAGAGGCCATCATGCACGACTGCATAGTGAAACTACTGAAGAATCATAATGAAGAGTCTCTGGAGTGTGTCTGCATGCTGCTCTCCACAACTGGTAAAGACCTGGACTTTGAGAAGGCCAAGGTAAGTAAAGCATGAACACACAAACATTTACACACTTTTGTGTAGCCATGACTCATAAAAAACACTTTTTTTCTGTCAGCCTCGTATGAATCAGTATTTCAACCAGATGGACCTGATCATCAAAGAGAAAAAGACCTCACACAAAGTTCGCTTCCTGCTACAAGACGTCTTGGACCTCAGAAAGGTAAATATTAATTAATCCATACCGGGATATTGCAACAAGCATTTATTGTGGCACTGGTAGCAACTGAGAAAGTTGGTCGCACCCCTTTTTTGGTAAAGCATGGTATTAACCAGTGGTGGAAAGTAACTAAGTACATTTACGCAAGTACTGTACTGTGGTACAATTTTGATGCTTCTTTTTACTCCACTACATTTCAGAGGGAAATGTTGTGCTTTTTATTTCACTACATTTATTTATAAGTTGTTATACAGTGAATTTAACAGTGTAGAAAATTAATAAAATTAGCTCTGTTGCAGCCAGTTACAACATTAAAATGCATCTTACATGTTACTGCAACAATAATAATATTATAATATATAATAATGTAACAACTAAAGAGCCATTAGGCTGCATAGTGAGTACTTTTACTTTTATACTTTAGGTACATTTTCTTGATTTGCCATACGTACTGTATATACCCAGTGAAGTGAATCCAGTGGAGTATTTCATACTGTATGAGTTGTAGGTTGTCATTTTTAGTCATTAAGTAGATGTTTTTGCAAATTGGTGGTAGAAGTCAGCATTAGGAGTGATGGATAGGTCTGGCTTCCATTTTATTGATGGTATGGGTAGTGTTTTGTCAGACTGTGAAAGGTCAAGGTCACTGTGAACTCACGTCCTTCCCATTCTCGTGAATGTGATATCTCGGGAACGCCTTGAGGGAATTTCTTCAAATTTGGCACAAACGTCAACTTGGACTCAAGGATGAACTGATTCGATTTTGGAGGTCAAAGGTCAAGGTCACTGTGAAGTGATGACATTTTGTGCAGACATGTTGTAAACTGCAACTTGACTGGTTGGCGGAGGCATACAACCGCAAGGCGGTAATTGTAGTTTTCCTTAGTTAGTGTGTCTATTTGGTCCTGACTGAATTCCAGGCCGTGGCGCAGTGCCTAAAATTCCTCGTGTAGAACTTCAATGAGTCCTGAAGGTTTATTTTTAATGGAGATAAGTATGTGGCTTACCTCTGTGTAGCATGGTGGTTTCAGAGAAGTGGGTGGTGTTGTACCTGTGTTGGAGAGTGAATAACGGACGGGATCCCTTGCTGTATGGAGTGGAGTTATTTTTTGTGTCGTCTGTATTGTCCTTCATGCAGAGTCAGTTGAAACACTTGTCGATGTATTCTTCCAGACGGTCCAGGACAATTGATGTTGTAGTCTAGTTTTCGGTTGGAAAGGAAAGAAAAGGTGAAAGGAAAAAAGTTTTTTATGTCAGAGGAGAGATGTTTGTTTGGATCAGTAGTCGAGCAGCTGGAAGCCATCATCTTGGATCTCTCACTGTCTTGTGAGAGTTGCCTTCACAGTGGCATCACTGCTAAGAAATATTCCTGAATGAGCAGATTTTTTTTATACTGTCTGTGAAGTAATCCACAGGGATTATGAGTCACATGTGAACCATGAATGTAGACATTAACAACAAGCGCTGGAAAAGTTACAGACTGTCTTTATAACCATCGTCCATCTCTGATCTACAGAATAACTGGGTGCCTCGTAGAGGAGACCAGGGTCCTAAAACAATCGAACAGATCCACAAGGACGCAGAGGATGAAGACGCCATTGAGTTTGTGACTGAGCAGGTGTTTGTCATCTACAGTATCTATTATATACTGTAGAAATAAAGATAATTGCTGACACAAATGCAGTCCTCATGCCAATACCCACTTACCCCTCATGCCCTGTGTTGTGTTTTGGTTGTTTAAAAAAATAAAGAATTCAAAGCAAACAACTTATAAGAGGGTCTTAATTTTTCTGTGTTTGTTATGTAATTTAGGAAGTGGAGTTCACCACAGGAGAGGAGATGGAGTCAAAAGAAGTGGATGAGAAGAAGGTCCTCACTGGAGAGGAGCTCAGCAAACAGCTGGACAGACTCATCCAGGACAAAGCCAACAACCAGCGCATCAGAGACTGGGCTGAGGTCATATTTTACTGAAGACTTTAATATTCCATGTGTTATTCAACATAAAAGTTGCATGAGTCACTTATGTTTCCTCTGTTCAACTTTCTTTTTTCAGGCTAACTTGGACGAGCAGCAAACTGCTTCCAACCAGTTTGTACGAGCAGTGATGACGTCAGTGTGTCAGTCTGCCATCATAGGTAAGTATTAGGGATGTTAATAATTAACCGTTTAACCGGTAACCAAAATTAAGCATTTTAACCGATTAACGCTATCGGTTAAATGGTTGAACGAAATGTTAATGGTCCACCTTAACAGCCCAACTTAAGAGGCAGAGCCGGAGTTGCAGGATACAGGAAGTTGGCTCCGGTCTCTTGAGCTTGCTTGAGCGGTGCGGAGCGAAGAAGTTGTAGCATTTATTCACCAACAAATAAACTGTACAAACACTGCCACATTCACAGCTATAACGCCACCAACAACCCCACACTCACCGTCTGTCTGACACTCGTTAAAGTTTCGCCGCGCTGACATGCTGTATGTGTGTGGTGGCGGCGGTGAGCACGAAGCCATCGGCAATGCTACAGCTACTAACGTAGCACAAATACACACTGTTTGTCGGACACTCGCTAAAGTTATGCCGGGCAGACACAGAGCTGACAACCTGCTAAACTAAACTAAATGTGCGGTGGAGACTTTTACTGGGAAAGGTGCTGCATGTCCGTGTCTCTACATGCGGCACCGTGGCTGCTACAGTAACTCTCCTGAGGGTGAACTGGGGACACAGTTGTCAGTTGTGCTCATACACTGCAGCTGGCACACCGCTGCATGCGAGGCACAAATCTTGTCGGTTAATGGCTAATAATCGGTTAACGAGGGTCGTTTATCGGTTAAGAACATTTTACAAAAAGTAAAGGCTGTTAGTTTTTGGCTGAAATGATCCTATGTCTTTGTCTGTTAGACACCACTGTTAGTTTTCCATCTCACAGCAGCGACATGAATTCTCCATGTTTAAAATGTTTCAGTATAACTGATATATCGATGTTCTGATTGTTGAAACGCAAATCACAATATGTGATTTAGTTTAGCAGCCCAGTAAAGTAAACATTTTTCATGGCATACAAGAAGTTTTATGTCCGTTGATAAGTTTGTCTCTCCTTGTTTCAGGTGACAAACCGTACAGGGTGGATGCACGGCAGATCAGCCATAGAGCCAGTCTGCTGCAGAGATACCTGTCTGATGAGCAGAAGCAGCTGCAGGCCCTCTACGCCCTCCAGGCTCTGATGGTGCACATGGAGCAGCCAGTGAGTGAGTATTCATCCACCTGTAGAGTGGCAGCAGTAATGTGTTGGGGCTAAAGGTACAGGGGTGGGCAGAATATCAAATATCTTACCATACAGTAGCGCTGTTACAAATGCTAAAGTCGGTGGAGCTCATACTTTTCAGGTTTTGACTATTATTGAGCTTAATTCAATATGCAAATACGGCCATTATTGAGCACATAGTTTGAGGTGGTATTAAAAATGTTAATTAATTAATTGAATGAATTGACCCTTTGCTAAGGCCCGCCCCTCAAATGCAGACTGGCCAATCATAGCGTATACATCATAGCTTCCACAGCAGGTGTATTCTTTGTTGGCCAGGTCATATTGAACTTCAGTTGGGAGTCAAACCAGGTTCCCAGATACTCCCAGATGTCATGTATAGTGCTAGTTTTCGGTTTATCGTTATTTTTCCTGAAATCAATTATCAGTTCCTTAGTTTTTGACACATTCACCTGTCGCTGATGACACAAAATGAGGATTGATATGTGTCTGAAGTCTCAATTTACTCCTCACTAAAGAGTTAACTCAAGTGTTTGTGGTGGTTTGTGATGATTCCTATATTGAGTTCTGTAGTTGGGAAAGTGACTTCAGAGAGAGGAAAAGATGTGATTTAAGTTTAAGCAGCTCAGTTTGGATGTGATCTTGGACAGATTGTCGGAAGACCTCTCTGAATGATGACACTTGGTACTAATTGGTATTTGACCAGTGTAGCTGCCTTTTGTAATTGGGATTAACTGTAGTCCATTTCTCAATTGCAAGTGCAAAATAATGTGATGTGACGAGGGAAGAGTCTAAATTTTATCATGCTGATGAAACAGGACAAACGACAGCCTCAAAAATGATTTAGTTATATTAACACCAACACGCAGCACAAACTAAACAGTAAACGGCTTATATTTATGCAGGAGGTTGTATTGTGTTATCTTTTTTTTTTCTCCTCTGCAGCCAACTGTTTTTCTTTACCAATGCCAGATCAGTATTGACCTCTGTATCCTGTCTCTGCAGACCTCCTGCGGATGTTCTTTGACGTCTTGTACGACGAAGACGTTATTACAGAGGAGGCCTTCTACAAATGGGAAGCCAGCAAAGACCCTGCGGAGCAAACAGGCAAAGGTGTGGCCTTGAAATCAGTCACCGCCTTCTTCACCTGGCTCCGAGAGGCCGAGGAGGAGTCTGACTACGAATAAAAGACTGAACTGAAAGCTGCCGCCCCCCTTTGGCAAGGCGGGGGCTCTGCAGGTGGCTGCAGAGAGTCATGGACAATATTGCCAGAGAGGCAGACTCAAATCAATCCTCAATGAGGATACATCTTTATTATTTTGTCTTTTCTTTGAGGGAAACAATCATATCTCTCTACCGTCCCTCTCTTGCTTCCTCATTACAGAAATGGCAGTTGTCCAGATGCAGAGAGGTGCTTTAGATAATCCATTGATTATTAGTTGTACTGGAATTTTCTTAATATATATATATATTTATATATATATATATATATATAAATTGCTGTCTTTATTTAAGCAGTTATTGCTTGAGAAATTACATAAATATCAAAATAGTGTATTGATTAATCAGCTCATCATTTCAGCATTAATATTTTGTCTGGTGTTCCAGATACAGTCAGCACTGTTATGTTGCTGATAATGTTTACTTATGGGTGATTGGTGATTATTATTATCTCTGACCTCAAGATATGTGAATGACAATGGGTTCTATGGGTACCCACGATTCTCTCCTTTACACACATGCCCACTTTATGATAATCACATGCAGTTTGGGGCATAGTCAGGTCAACACACTGACACACTGACAGCTGTTGTTGCCTGTTGCGGCTTCAGTTTGCCATGTTATGATTTGAGCATATTTTTTATGCTAAATGCAGTACTGCAGCGCTGATCAAACATGAATCAATATTCTGGTACTGTAATGCCTATTTCTCTCCTCAAATGTTTTCAGAAACATCTTGTAGTGTACTGTTAAGCTGTAAAATGAGAAAGTTTGTGACTCGGCAGCCATGTTGAGATCTGTTGAGGAAATACCAAGCACCGCCTGCCAGCCAGAGCACAGCCAATAGGAACGCTCTCTCTCTGAAATGACCTGTGATTGGTCAAAGTCTCCCGTCACTGACTAGATTTTTTAAAGCCTGAAAACAGAGCCATGAGGAGGTGCAGAAGTCTAGTTTTCTCTCAGAACACTTGAATTACAATATGCTGAAAGGTTATTATGGAAATCTTTGCCCAATGATGCCAAAAACATTCTGCCTACTGCAGGTTTATGGTACATTTTGAACAGAAAAAAAAATGTGTTTAATTTGCAATTAAATATTTTAATCAATTGACAGCCCTAATTTTAAAAGTCTTGTAGCGAGCTATAGGCCTATATTTAACTGAACAAATAAGGTCAAATTGGCATGATGGCACTCTTATTCTAATCACAAAATGACTTGTGGATGTTTCCAGTGTTTTGTCTTGAAATCAGACTGCAGTAAATTTGTAGAAATACTGTAGAGTACAGTTAATTTGGAAGAAATAAATTAAATTTATAAAAAAATTTGTATAAATTTTAAAAAAAAATTGTATAAATTTTAAAAAAAATTGTATAATTTAAAAAAATTGTATAAATTTTAAATTGTTTTTATAATTTTTTTAAAAATGTATAAATTGAATTTTTTATAAATTAAAAAAAAAATGTGTAGAAATTTAAAAAAAAATTGTAAAAATTTTTAAAAAAAATTAATTTAAAAATTTGTATAACAAATTTGTAAAATGTTTTACAAAATTTAAAAAATTAAAAAAATATATATTTTCTTTTGTTTTTAATTTTAAAACTTTTTTAAATTTAAAAGATTTTTTTTTAATTTACTTTTTTTTTCAATTTAAAACTTTTTTTAAATTTAAATTTTTTTTTGAAATTTAAATTTTTTTTTTTTGAAATTTAAATTTTTTAAAAAGAAATTTGTATAAATTAAATTTGTATAAATACTGACCCGCATGCGTCCTGTTGAGTGTGTTTACTAAATGACTGCGCTACAGTAGGCTATATATATATTTATATGGTTTAAAAAGAAAAAGACAAGTGAAAACCATCTGCAGGTTCCTGTATCTTGATCTTGGCTGCATGAGAAGGAGGAGGAGGAGATAGGATGTGACACCGCCTTGCGTTGATGACGCTTGCCATCGGGAGACATTTGGACAGCCTATGTTGTAACCCAAAATACCGAGGAGCAACAAATGGTGCGTATGCGCTGGAGGAGAGCCTAATGCTGCTGGAGGAGTTAGGGAGATGTTTCCGCCGACTGAGTGGCTTTAATGATCCGCTGCAGAGCCTTCTTGCTGCGGTATCATCTGTTGATCGGATTGGAGACAATTAAGCGCATTATGAGTCCGACTTACAGGTAGGTACCGAGAGAGAGAGGAGAGAGACTGGGGGTCATTACAGGCATCGTTAGAGCTGTGAGGATGCGTATACAGAGAGGAGAGCTCTGTGGTGTTTATCCGATGCAGGTATATGATGGAGCTATTGGTATGCAGATGGAGACTTCAGAGGTTGCCTGGTAACTGCATCCTTGCCTCTCGTGCGTTATTCCCCCCATAATTGTAGGCTGCAGGCCTGCACCCATCACCATCACCATCAATGGCGGGGTGATGTTATTATTATTCAGCCGTCAGCTTCTGTTGCTTGAATTTCCTGAGAAAAAAAAAGATAAATAAAGAAAAAAACCCATCAGCAGCTCCCTCCATTCATGCCAGATACAAGATGTTTGGCTGCAGTCAACTGGAACCCACTTGTTGGTCCTATAAGTCACTGTTAGACATGTTTATAGTCATGTTCATACACACTGCAGCTCTGCAGGGGGGTGGACAGAATAATCCAAACACCTCATGAAAAAAAAGGACTTTAAAGGGACTGTTTGTAAGAATTAGAAATGCTTGTTAACAGCGACACTTGTGGCCGTTAAGTCAATGAAAGTCAGCGTCCTGTTGCTCGCGCTTGTGCTCACTCTAAATAGACATGAACGAGCATCGCTCAAAACAGTGAGGTGACACACGTCAGCTAAAACCACAATATCACTCTATATTTCAGCTGCTTGGCAGTAATGTTAGCTGACCAGACGAAGGTCTCTCCATGAATCAATGCTGATCCTAGTGTTGGCTTTTCCTGCTTCAGCCTCCCGACCGGGGTCGGAGGGAACAGGGGAGACACCGGCACCCGGTCGGAGACGATAATGTTTCTCGCTGCGGAGCCCCGTCACTTCACAAGACACGGGAAACCTCTGTTGGTCTGGAGGAGCTGCAGCAGTTATTTCTGCACAAACGTCCACTGTACATTCACTAGATATTCTCAGAGCTAAACTAACTCTTCTGCGGTTTTGGTGCGGTTTTGGTGCTTCCGTGTAGTTTGTGTTGGAGTCTTGTCTGAACAACGTAGCCACACGCGAGCGCGCATGGGAAACCGACCCGGTAGATTTATACGTTTAAAAAGTTACAAACAGTCCCTTTAAGCATCACAATTGCAAACGCTGCTACACATGTTGATGTTGAGGATGAATGGCAATTAGCAGCATTTTGTCAGCTGGCAAATCAGCATGTTGAAGTGGGAGGTTTTTAAAAAGCAAAGCAACATCACACAATTAACTGCTCCAGAGAAGCCAAATCATGTGCAGGTGTGCTGGGGTTTTTTGTGAAGCTGGAACCAGTGAATTAATTATTGAAACCATTTATCAAAATAGTAATAATACATTTTATTTATATATTGTGTCTTTGAGCTCTATGAAACTGAACTATATAATATATGGTTCCAGCTTCACAAATGTCTGCTTTTTGTGTTATCCATCATTGTAAATTGAATATCTTTGATTGTTGTTTGAACAAAAAAATGACTATTTTCACTATTTTCTAACCTTTTATAGATTAAATGACTTATAGAAGAATAACTGACAGCTGAATAAATAATGAAAATAATTATCAGTTGAATGTTTTGAGACTGTTTCCTTTTGATACTTGCCCTTTTATTTATTTTTTCATTTAAAAAAAACAGCACACCTGCACATGATTTGGCTTCTCTGGAGCAGTTAATTGTGTGATGTTGCTTTGCTTTTTAAAAACCTCCTACTTCAACATGCTGATTTCTGATTATACAGAAACATCTAAGTATACTTGGCTTATAGGCCTATTTGTACTTAATCCTGTGATCGAGATATACTTAAGACAAGTATAATTAAGCATTCTTGCCTTATTACGGAAAAGAATACTTGGCTTGTAGTTGTGCTTACTTTTTAGTAGCCTATTAAAGTGTGTGAGACATCCATGGTGCTGAAATCTGTGAGTCTGGCTGTGCGTTCCAATCCCCATACTGCCATACTATGTAGTATGCCAGAAAAAGATTTAGTATGTCCCAATACATACGTATGTCAAATGCAGAATGCCAAAAATACCAGGATGTCCTTATACAGTATTCAAGCCAGCAAATTTTCCCAGCTATTCTGACCCACAATCCTCTGCTCAGCAGATATATGAGCAAGAGGGTCAAAGTTCAAGGCGCAATGTTGACGAAGTAATATGCCCCAGATGTGTGCATACTGCATACAACTGTAGATACTTTGTAAGGGCAGCTGCAGTATGTACTGAAAGTAAAAAGAAAAACTATGCGATTTGGAACGTAGCCTGAGTCTCCTCATGCTGAACAAGTGTGTGTTTATCGGCGTTGAGCATGAGTGACGTCTGCGGTGTGTTTTGCAGCTGAAGCTCACCTCTGAGGAGTGTTGAACGTCACCAGGGCTTCATATCACTGCCTCCCAGCTCCCTACCTGCCTGTGTGCCTCTGACACACATTTACTGTCACTTTTGTCACTTTAGCGTAAGCCTTTAACCACAGTCAGGAGCCTCTTCTCCCTTAGCTGCTTTGGGAGCCAATCTGCTTAAAAGGATGTCTGTCAAGATGTGCACATGCTCAGAATTCAGGCAACATGTTTCCTGCTTGCTGAAACACTCACCTGCCCTAAAAACAAGACATATTCCCAGCAGCTCCAGCAGATTTAGCTGACCCACCAGACCTGCTGGGTGCAGCTAAGAGTGTATTTGTTTTGGACGTGGAGTAAGTTGGGTAGCAGTATCACTTCTAATAGGGATCAGCAGCTTTGGTGTGAGCAGGCCTGGCTGGAGCTGCTTACCGGAGCTGGTCACGCGCCATATGTCTGTAGACTGTCACCACTGGCCTCAACCCCAGCCATTCTAACCGGTTTCACTGCGGCTTACTGTGGCTTTAACATCTGTGCAGTAAATGTAGGGCATAGCTGTTTGCTTGTCTGCCTTGTGGTTTAAACCAGTAAACCCAAGCTGTGTGACTTTTAGTTGTGTTGGTTCGCTGCGCTTGTGACACCGTCTCTGCATGTCCACGATGAGGTTGAGATCCAGGAGTAGAGAAAGGAGGGATAGGCAAAGAGAGGAAGAGGTAGGGAGAGTGTTTTTCTAAAGCAGTTTGGGATGAAGCGTTTATTTTGGCATGGAAGCCACAGCCGTGTGTTTGTCAGTATGTTTGTCCTGTGATTCATGTTTGGATTTGAGCTTTTCATTGAGATGCTATTAGAATGTTTCTCCCAGCGTAAATATTGGCAAAGTAAACATTTACTGTTTTGTGGAATACTAAAAGTGCTGGATGCGACACACAAATGTGGACAAAACACATTGTTTGCTGCTATCGTGCATAGGTGCAAAACAAGGAGGTTTACTAAAATCGAATCTGTCTTGCAGGTGAAATTCGAGGAGAGTGAAATGATTCCAAAGTCAGGAAAATCTCCAGTAGACTCGAGGAAAAGTGTCGGCATCCAGGAGTTTGCAGCATATGCCAGATCCTCCTTAAATGGTAATAACCTTTTGTACTTTTTGTGTTTTTAAAGCTCTTATTGATAACAATTTTATGTAGACGAATATTAAAAAAAAAAAAAAATATCCACAGAGCTTTTCGAAAGGTGCCAGATAAAAGTTTAGCTTTTCCTAAAAAAAGATATTATGATTGTGAATTAATCATTTAAAAGTGTTGTTCAAAATTAATGTTTTGTTTATTGCTGTGGAAGACATCTGACCTGTTCTAACAAAGCTTGTGAGCCAATATTATAACAACGTTGGTATCACGTAGTATCACATGGTATCTCTGTGTCGTCAGCGATCAAGTTGCCAGTTAGTGTGGAAAAAAACTGAGTTTGACGGTAAGTCCCTGGCAACCACTTGTTGTGAAGTAACTTGCAATGGAACATGGGAGGGTGAATGCGAAATCTGAAGCTGAATGTTATCAATGTTATCAATAGCCCCTTTAAATTATGATTAAAAGTCTTGACCTCCACCTCTCTGTGTGCAGGTATCTCTCAGGCAGTGAGGGACCATGTGACGAAGCCCACCTCCCTGGCTCAGGGCCGGGTCGCCCACCTCATTGAGTGGAAAGGTTGGCCCAAACCTGCAGACCCGCCGCCAGCCGCCCACTTCAGCTCCTACTGCCATCTGACTGAAGGAGAGAAGGAGGCCCGGTTTGCTGCAGGTATTAATTGCTGGGACCTTTTTTTATCCATCTTTCACTGTGTAACTAGCTGTTACTGTCTGCTTTTACGGGCACGTGCATCCTCTTACTTAGCTTGGTTTAGCTCCAGCATCATCTCCTGGCAGGCGCCCACCTTCTGTCATGCACCTAATCCCCAAAAAGTCCTGTATGTCAGCGGTCCGCTCCGCCCACCACGCTGTCTCTTGGGTGACGGCTTGTCTTGGCAGCAGATGGTGGCCTATTAGACACTCTCCCAGAACACTTCACTGCCCACCAATGGTACAACAGCTCCTGTTGTTTGGCTGTGACTCATCCTCTCTGGCGCTGGTGACATCGGCGTGGTTTGATCAAGACAGAGGGAGAGAGAGAGTTGAGGGAAGGAAGGTGCATTCATAGTGACTGTACATCATGTACATCATAAAGTCTTTTTTCTTAACACTTTGATCAATGCTCCAAAATCAGGACATTTTTCAAAAAAGCTTGTGACAAGAGCTGAAACAATCAGTCAACTTATCGATTATTAGATGGAAAAGATATTAAGTTGATTATTTTAATAATCAATTAATTGTTTGAGTCACTTTTCTTTTTTTTTGTTGAATACTTTATTTTAAAGTTTTCAAATATGCAAGAACAGTACAATGTATTCCCACTAAAAACTCAATAATACAATACAATACACAGGAAACAGAAAACAATGAGGTAAAAAAATAGTTATTAATAATAATAATAATACCAGTAATATAAATAAATAACAGTAATAAATATATATCCTTTTTAACTTTATGTTTAGCTGTTTATTTATTTCCAAGTGATTTATTATTATTATTATTATTATTATTATTATTATTATATACACTGTCATATATTCAATTTGAGGGAAGGTTCTGTGATGTACAATGTTTTGTATGTATAACATCAATAAATATGTTTTTAATATTAACAACAACAATAATGATAATATGAATATTGATAAATACATAAATGCAAAATAATAAAACATAAAATATAAAAAAATAAATATATTTAAATAATAAAAAATATGAAAATAATAAAAATAGTTTGAGTCACTTTTCAAGCAAAAAAACAAAATAGGGAATTTGAATATGTAACCTTGGGCTCTGGGAAATTGTGATTTATGGCGTTTTGTTTTATAGACAACACTATTATCAAGCAAATAATTGGCAGATTATAAAGCCCTACTTTTGGCTTAGTCTGACATAAACTTGTTCCTAAAACAGACTGACATAATAAAAACAATGTCATACATACATAAAATATTCAGTAAAAAACGGCAATATGGAGACAACTGAACTTCCAAAAGAGACAGGGGTGCAGTATGATTCCAACCTTTAATATAGATAGATATTGATGTACTGACAAAAACACCAGAACAATTAGATTTCCCTGTCTCGCCTCAGTGATCCTCTTTAACGAGTCACATGACAAATCTGACGCATCAAGAGATGATTAGCAGGATACAAAAGCAAAAGCTTTTTTTCAGACTTTCCTTAAATCCTTTCTATTTTTTTTTTAAATGTTTCCATCAAATAAATCAAGTAAAGAAATCACCGTTTGGTGTAACTGGTCAAAGGTAGACACACACAACTATTCCTTCATTTGAAGGGCTCATTCATTTATCGGTGCTGTGTTCCTGCTAGGAGTGGCTGAGCAGTTCGCCATCGCCGAGGCTAAGCTGCGTGCCTGGGCGTCTATAGATGACGACGACGAAGACGACTCCAACGATGAGGACTCCCACACCAACGAGCAGACTCAAACCTTCTCCAGTCAGAGCGCAGGTATACCCGCAGTCACCGCCATTTTGTTCACTTCATCACTTCATTACTGCATCATCACTGACAAAACGCCTCATCTTTTCACCCCCTCCCCTCCATTACCCATCCGTCTCCAGGTGTTCTGACTTTTTGCTCCTCCCTCAGACGGCGCCACGTCCAGTCCTATCAGCGGAGCGCCACGCCAGCCTGAGGTTGAAGGCGGCGAGGCACCGCCCTCCGATAGCCCCCTGTGCTCCAGCAGCAGCAGCGGCAGTGGCAGTCTGCTCTGTGGTAGGCCTGCGTCTCACAATGACCCACATTCATCCCAGACCAATTCACCTTCTTTACCCAGCGACTGCATGAGTCCCTTCCTAGAGGAGGAGGAGGAGGAGGAAGAGGATGAGAGGCTGGATGGTCACGAGGAGGAGCAGCCTCCTCTGGTCTGCGTCCACCACAAGCCCGAGTGGAGGCCCCGGGCCAGGAGCAGCAGGTTCGACTCCTGCTACTCCACCTCTCACTCGGAGTCTCCCGGAGAGGAGGAAGAGGAAGACGAGGAGGAGGAAGGCAGCGTGTTTCACGAGTTCAGAGCGTGGCATTCCAGCCGGAGGAGCTTCTTCTCCGACCGGGCCTCCTCTGGAGTGGCGTCCTTCGACGAAGAGGAGGAGAGGGATGAAGTAGAGGAGAAGAAAGAGTATTTGATGTGATGTGTTGTCCATCTTTATGTCTCTTTGAGTCTGTGTGGATATGACATAATCTATTCTGCTTTCACTGTTAACCTCCCACCGCCTCCTCCTCCTCCTCTTCCTCCCCAGATCATCTCCTCTCTACTCGCTGCCTTCTGTCCTCTCATCCTCCAGGCCTTTCATGTACTGATCTCGTTCCACCGTTTATCTGTTGTAAACAGTATAACACAGTGTATTGGAGAGTTCAACCAGAATGTAAAGCTGTTGTTCAAACTGAGTTTTGTACATTTTTGTGACGTGTTGCATTGGTTTTTCTATGGATATTTTGTAGTGTTGTTTATTTTTTCTGGGTCATGCTGTGTCATGTGGGTCGGGCTATGTTTGATACTGAATGTCTGAATGTCCTGCTTATAATATAAATATGATTTTTTTTGAAAGAAGTCTTTTTTTTTCTCCACAAACACAAACTGAACATACTTCTCTTGTTTTTTAATTTAATCATTCACTCATGTACAAAAACAATTTCATGTTCTCTGAAAAATAACAATGGCTGTTGGATTTCAAATGCATAATTCTCCTATGTACAACAGCATGTACGTATAGATCTCATCCGTGTATTTTCATATGTACAAAGCATATACAGGCCAGTGCCATATAAAGGGAGATACTACAGACTTATTGCTTAACTAGATACGCTGCAAATTAGCTTATACACTCTCTACATTTAACTCCTTATATCTTATATGGCGAGCACTACTTCACATTCTATATGCAAACGAAAAGTTAATAAATCGTTGCACAAATGTTTACACGGACAAAAAATGAGTAGATGTGCTGCAATGGTCTCACATAAGATTGAAACATGGCTCAAAAATGCAACAGCGTGAAGCTAAAACATCCATTTGAGGGTTGTAACAAGGACTCACACACACACTTTTTCTCTACAACATCGCCGTAGGTATCACACTGTGCTTCATACAGTAGTTACATCTCTCAACATTGCATTTGACGCCAGGCTGGATTAAATGTACTACTGTCATAAGAGAGACGTGTCACATATCACGGTGTTAATATCTACATGTGTGCGTATAAGTGTGTTTGTGTGCTCTGTACAACACCCAGCATCTTCCTCTCACTCCAAGCTCAAGTGTTGTTCCTTTATTGTGCCAGAAACGTGTTAAACACACAATAGCAGAAAACGTGGAGGCAGTTCAAGTGACAAGACTGACATTTCCCTTATTGAATCAGCCCCTTTAAAGCCAAACAAGGCTATATGTGCAGTAAATTATACTCATGATAATTACAATGTGCCTCACCATCTTTTGGAGCCCTGTACTAAGCTTGGCGGACCTTTGGAAGCTGCCTTTAAACAGTAGATCCCAGCTGATTTGGGGATTTCGGGGACTGATATGGACACCAATATTTGGTTTTAAAATGTAAATAATGATATGTGTTGTAAACAATGGAGTCTGGACAAACTAATGATGCCACTGTTGCTATTAAACCATCTTTTACTGCATTATTACTGTAAATTTATTGCATATCAGCCAACATATAACCACTATATCTTAATATTATTAGCCACTACTTCTGGACCTCGGAAGTATTAGTCCAGTGCTAGTGAATAAATAGTAGTAGTAATAGTAGTTTGAATTCATACCATCATGTGCTCGTTAAAATAATTGTTCTTCTGTGCTTTCTTTTATTGTTCCCACGCCGTTATTTGTGTGCGACTTGTTTTCCCTTCTTGTAATTGTGATTGAAGTTTACAGGATGTTATTTTGGCATGAAGACTCAAAGTATGTTTAAAGGTACAGTGTGTAGGATCTGGCGGCATCTAGTGGCGAGGTTGCAGATTGCAACCAACTGAAGCTTCTCCCGTGTGCCAAACGTGTAGGAAAATTACAGTGGCCGACGCAAAATCACAAATGGCCGGCCCTCTCTAGAGTCAACGTTTGGTTTGTCCATTCTGAGCTATTGTAGAAACATGGCGGGCGGCTCCGGGAAGAGGACCCGCTCCATATGTAGATATGAAGGGCTCACTCTAAGGTAATGAAAATAATGTTTTTCATTTTCAGGTGATTATACACTAAAGAAACATACTTGTTAATATTATATTCCATTTATGCCAATAGATCTCCTGAAATGCTACACACTGTTCCTTTAAGAGTTTGGACCAGATCTGAGCATGGTGAGGAAAATGTCAAAAAGTCTCACACGCACATTTAAAAGATACAGCTGGCGATATTTTATATTTTTCTTGTTGTCAACAAACCCTATGAAAAGACCAAACCAGTGTTGCCTGCTATAGTTTATTCGTCCGTGCCATAGAGCTCCAAAAAACTGTAAAAACACTATAAATGAGTGACACGTTCCTTCAATACAATAAACATTGTGGTTTATTTCAGAGTCAAATCCCACAAACACCATCCTTCTGCTCACTAGAGCACCAAATCTGCAGCTGAACAAATGCACTATTTACTCTTGTTTGACTAATATAACCTACAGTGTGCAGCTGTTTTAGGAAAGGACTTAATCTCACTTTAAGGTCCATTATTAGATGTTCTCAAGCTTTTGATTATATCACCTAATCAGAGTTTGCTTAGTTGTCATGAAAATTGAGTTTCAAAGGTCATTCTTGACCTTGAAAACTGCAGTTTCAACTCAACTGTTAAGCTGATGATCCATTTAGGTAGGTCAGGACCCTGATCTTGTGCATGCTGGCTCACTGGAATGGCTGTGACACACTAAAATAAAGTGGGATCATAATTGATTGTATTAATTGCACCTGTGTTTACCCTGCTATCACTGTTGCTGCTGTGAAAAGAGCATACTGAGCAAACTTTCATCCGTTGATGAACATCATGTGATGTGATTGAACGCTCCGAAACGTCACATTCAAACTCAGGTAAACTAAATATTTATTATCAGTCTCACAATGGTCAGCTTTAAAAAAATTAAAAAAAAAAAGGTCAAAATTGATGCAGCAGAACCAAAGATATCGGCTGTGTTTCGAAATCACATACTAACATACTATTCACACTAAGTATGATGTAAAATTGAGTATGTAGTGCGTTCCCACTGCATAGTATGAGGATTCTGTGTATGTGAGAAATGCCCGGATGTATACTAGAGTAACAAGAATTTCTGAGTGTGAGACGTGAGCTTACTGGATTTATTCAACCGCCCAAAAAATGCATTATGTCTCTTCAGACTGTGCAATGGCGGACTGCAAAGCAGATAATTGACCGTGGGATAAAATAACTACGAATGATGGTGAGTGACGTTAAGGTACAGTTAAGAGGAAAATAATGTACTGTAGGAAACATATTTAACACTAAGATATTTAATAATTGAGTGGAAAAGGTAATGTTGATTTGTGATGATCAATTTTCATTTAACGATATAGTCATGTGATGCAGCGGAGACGTATTGCTTGAGTTTACTTCAGTGTGAAGAGTGTGCTGCCTGCTTAATCATTACTTTAGTAGGCAATATGCTGTACATACCGACCGAGTATGTAGTATGCTATTTCAAACACAGCCGTTGTGTTTTTTATTCCACACATTCTCCTTCCTTGCCATTACCTGGAGCCTACTTTACCCACAATGCAACTCGACCGCCAACAGTTTTGGTCGGAGATTTAGGTGTGTCGAGATGCTAGCCTCAAGCAGAGATGAGGAGCTACAGGTCTGGTAAACTCACTTCTTTCTAACTCCACACCCCCAAACTTTTGTCTTAATTTTCAAACTTGTAGTCTTCAAACCTAACCATCGCTGAGCCTATAGTGACATCATTTGAGTCAATTTATCAGATTCACACAGCTTCCACTGGAGCAACAAAAGGCTTTATATAACTTTCACATAATATGCAGTAGTACTCCCCAACACCTGTACACAGACTGTTGGTCTTTGTTTGTCTTTTGCTTGCTCCCATTAGGGGTCGCCAAAGCGGATCATCTGAGATCTGGTTTTATGATCCGCATATTTGATTAGGCATAGCTTTTACGCTGGATGCCGTTCCTGACAGGACCACAGCACCTGTACACAGACTTTGATGCCTAAAGTCTGTGGCGTTCCTCTGTAAAGATTTGCGCCCTCAACAGGAATCAAAGAGCCACAGTCAGAAAGAGACAAGACAAACCTGTTGTTGGTTTTGTTCTTTTCATGGGATTTGTTGACAGTGATAAAAAATATAGAATAAAACCAGCTTTATCCTTTAAAAACAGACATTTGCACAGTTTGAAACACAATAATGATTCTACTCATGCTCACTCCCACTCGCTCACTCACAATAACGTTAGAAACACAGGTATCTAGGCTGGACCTGGAGGTGAGAGTGACCTCTACAAATGTAAGAAACGTCAACATTCATGAGGCGACAGTATGGATCCCCTCTGGTCATTCTGACTGATCCTCAGTGTGGGCGGGGACACCCTCTCCCTCAGGTTCTGATTGGTCCTTGTTCAGAGATGGATTCCTCTGTTCCTGCTGTGTGTCGTCTGGCTCAGGGGTGCGGGTGAGGGGGTCATAGTCACAGGCCAGCTCTGATTCCTCAGTGTGGGAGGGGCTGCAGTCAAAAGTAAACTCTGACGGGTCCTCGGTGAAAGAGGGGCTCTCCTGGAGCACTAGCTCCGACGACTGACTTGAGACGTCGCCGGGGCTGGTTTCAAACTGCAAATTCGTTTGGTCCGAGAAGTTGACGGGGATCTCTTTGTACGGGAGATCCGGCTGGTCCTCCACGTCTGGAGGGTTGGGTTCCCGTGGCAACGAGAGCCCCCTGTGGCGGATGCACAGCTTGTGTAGTTCTGTTACCTCGGATACGTTTGTGCTGTTCCCACTGTCACGGAAACTGGCCAACGGAGGGCGCACTTTTACTCCAGTCACCGTCACTGAGCCCTCTATGGCCTTACGCAGCTGAAGATACAGAGACACAGCCGGCAGGGACAACAGAAAGAAAAGGGAGAGAGAGGTGAGCATTAATGATCATATACAGAAAAGTATATATAAGCTTTAACAATTGAAGGAAGCACCTCTTTGAGAGAGACCACTCCGACCAGTCGTCCCATGCTGGTCACATAGGCGTGATCCAGACCCAGCAGAGAGAAGATAGTGTGGGTCTGTGGAGGAGGAGAGATGGGTCATGGCCTGGATACAGACTCAGAGAGGTGGTTCATTTGCATTTTGGATCAGGTTATGGAAATTATTATACCAGGTCCAGACAACATGATATCTTTTGCCTTTTGAGACGGTCACGGTGTCAGACTAGGCGATCCTAGAGTCATAAATTCTTGCTGTGAGACATGACTTTGGGCGCCAATCATAGCTTGCCCGTATTTTTCATTTTGTTTGAGGTACATAGATAATAACAAGGTGCCAGGGACCAACTTTACTGTTTCAACTGGCAATAAAAAAAATATATGTACAGTATGTGTGTAATCACATGAAAGTGAAAGCATTCAAGGTAACTGCGTTGAAGGTGAGGTCCATCTTTTACCTTCTCAGCCGGTAGAAAGAGGGTGATTGTGTGAATCGTACATACTGTACATGTGCAGAGGTTGTGATTAATTTGGTATAATAAGGTACAGAGTCCCCTGTGCAAAGAAAAACATATATAAAAAATCTTAATATGTAAGGACAACTACTTTCTGAAGCCAGCCTGCTGCCTCAGCACACAGCACTTCTATTTATTTAATGACAGAGGAAAAAGATGAGGCCGTTGGGAATATCAACATTTTCCTCAGGCATATTATAAAATTACGAAAAAAAAAAAAACAATATATGACTGAAATTACAATATATTCATTTATTATGCACTGAAAAATTAACTTCCATGGTCTCCGCCTTTTCTGACGTCAACGAACACGTCACAAGTCGTGAACTCATGTGTGTAATTTCACATATTATATACTTATAACTGGACTCAGTGAGGTCACTGCTACATATATTGTCAAATGAAAAACTGTGGTAAAAATACATAAGGTTGACACATTTTCAGGGCATTTATTAAATATTTATATCGTATGATGAGGAAAATGGGCTACAATGGTAAAAAGGTCAGTGTGTTTTTTGTTGATACCTTATGCAGAGATGTTTGCTCCACCAGCTGGAAGGGAGCGGGATCAATCTTGCAGTTCTTGAAATCCACCGGCTCGTCGAGCTGCTGCTCCTCCCACTCTGCTATCTGCAACGAGAATGATGACAAGACAATAAAAACTCTAAACTTTGAGTTGTAACATTAACTTTTGCATATTTTCTGTTGGTGTAGGTCTCACGTCTGATGGGGTCATGCCATCTTCCACTTCAGTAGAGTCCTAAAAGAAAAAAAATCGAATAAGACATACATTGACCCTGTTTATACACACAAAAGTTTATATACACAAAGTACTATCACACCATTGTGTACACTCCATAGTGTACCAGCACATACACATTACACAGGGAGAAATATGAGGGGATGATCCGTCTCTGCTGGTGTCACGAGGGTAGTATGTAAAACATAGCTGTCATAATCTGTCCTGTGTCATATGTTTCATTTGCTTCAATGTCACTCGGTCAGGTTTAGTGTTTCCTGTTTTAATTTGTTAGTTTAAGATCACTTTACTTCCTGCCTTGTGTTTTCCCTCCACTTTTGATTGCTTGCCGCGCCCTGATTAGTGTCGCCTGTCCCTCGTTAGCCCTGCAGCCACCTGTTCCTACTTCCCCATTAGTCACTCCCTATTTATACTGGTTAGTTCCCTTGTTGGTTTGTTTGTATTTGCTGAATTGAGTTTTATTTTCCTGTCATCTGGCTTCATTCCTGCCCTTGCTCCTAGTGTTTTAGTTTTGTTTCCAGTTATCAGTATTTCTAGTTTGTGTTGGATTAACTTCTGTTACCTGCCTGCTTTTGGTCTCAAGCTGTAAATCATGTTTGTCATTAAGTCATTGAAACTCTCCCTGCTGCTGCCTCATCTTCATCTTTGTTAGGCTCTTAACCTGATATCCTGAGCTATATCCCAATGAATCACTTAGATGAAGTGTTTCAGAGGCAAAGGTGAAAGAAAAGTTTAGTTCATGGGTGAAACACTGAAGCAGTACACAGAAAAACATATACTGACAACACCATTAACTTTAAGCACCTTAAAATTAACACAAACTAAGTTCTCCAAAACACACCATGACACCGCCACCGCACGCAGAACGAGCGTTAACAGCAGTTTAGAGTGAAAGCTGATGAAACATTTGGTTTAACACTGATGTTGAAACGCTGATGAAACCTTCATCACTTCCTCTCGCACACACACTTTCTCTTGCTCTCTCTCTGCAAAGCTACTCTAATGCTTTGACTGGTGCACCACAAATATTTTGGTCCAGCACTCACTACGTGCGTGTCGCAAGGCAACGGTTACTAAGCAACAGTCTCTGGGCGGCAGACAATCTTACCGCCATGGAGATCCTCACTCGTTTGGGCCCGGGCTGTCTGTTTTCAGGAGTAGCCGGCCCAGCCGGGCTCTTCCAGTCGGGGAAAGAAGGCATCAACACAGCACAACATTAACAGAGCATCAGCAAAACTGCTTTACAGTTTTACCCCTTTTCATAGTGTCACTGCAACATTGGATCCCAGTCTGACTTCTACTGGGAGAAATCCCCGTGATGGGAGCACAATGTTGCTGAAAGGGTATAATTACTACACCACATATGAAGCTGAGGGCACAAAATCTGTAATTAAACCCAATGTTAATACAACATTGGATGACAGATACACTGCCAGAATAAAGGTTTTTAAACACCTTACATTTTTATCAGTTTTGTTAAGCTTGTTGAGTTATTATGTTCACCTTAAATGTCCCCATAAGGAGTTTTAAGGTTGAAAATTATAGGCCTACTTACTTAATCTTTTGATCAAGATATACTTAAGACAAGTATAATTAAGTAGTCTTTCCTTATAGGCCTACAGAACAGAATACTTGGCTTGTAGTTGTGCTTACGTTTTGATAGAGTAGCCTATTAAAGTGTGTGAGAGTTTGTAAAAGGATGTTTTGATATGAATTTACTTCAATTCATCAAGTTTTTGGATTATCCGTTCACCGTAGAGGCATGCCAGAACAACACATTTTATTACATTTTTTAATCTCATCACAAATCATCAAGTCAAATAGCAAAAGGAGCAAGTTTCTTTACGTAATACATAAATCATTGGCTAAGTACTAAAAGTTAAAGAATACAAAGTATACTTTCATGAACTAAAAAGCAGAGATGCTCACAAGTCAAGTGTGCAAGTCAAGTTTCAAGTCTTCGCAGTTTGGTTAGGTTTAGGCAACAAAATTACTCGGTTAGGTTTAGGAAAAATATACATACAGTACATATGCTATACATATAAACTATC
This sequence comes from Sebastiscus albofasciatus, assembly GCA_916701655.1. NCBI lineage: Eukaryota > Metazoa > Chordata > Actinopteri > Perciformes > Sebastidae > Sebastiscus > Sebastiscus albofasciatus. The sequence goes on from CAKAOI010051713.1 coordinate 30,276, forward strand.
TAATGTGTGCCCGCGTTGGGTGCATTGTTGGATACGGACACCTGTGATAATAGCATCTGCCAATATTTAAACCCAAAACTCCATGTTTTAACGGCTGCATCATTACATCAAATGGAAATATGTTAATACACATTTCCCAAAATTGATCCAGGCATATTTGGTGTCTTTGTTTGGGATCTCCACAAGAATCTGAACAAAGCTCTGTGGGTTCGAACAGCGACTGACCCACCAGTGCGTCAGCAATGTTTAAGGGTTAAAGATAGACAACACGTCTTTTACCGCACTGCATGATAACCAAAAATACTAACACGTTGGGTGTTCAAAAACGTTTGACTGGCAGTGAATGTGTTGTGTAGGGGGGGGGGGGCGATGACTCACAGGAGTTTTAAAACAAAACTCCACAGCATCATGAGATCACACAGGAAAACCCTGCTGCCTGTGGGTGGATCCTGCCATCAGCAGGAGGAAGAGGAGGACGGCATATGCGTGGACTCAGAGAGAGCACACACACCCACGTGTACGATACGCGTCACACTCGTACAGTACACTTGCACCCACACATATAAAGTATCGTTCTCTGTTTCTCACCTCCAGCAGCTCCTTGTCTTGGTCAGCACAGGACAGGGTCTGAGAGCCTCGGAGAGAAAAAGACACAAATCTGTTTTTATTCTACTTGAAATATGATTATTATTGTTTGTTCTCAGTATCCCTAGTCAGTGATCCCCTGTGTGTCTTAATGTGTGTGTGTTTCTGCAGCGATGTAAAGTACATACTATTTGGCGTCTCCGTGTCGCTGATGGCAGACACCGTTTTCAAGGCAGATTTCAGAGGAAGTTGAACATTGGAAACCACTGGGCTGAAGGAGGAAGACTCCTCTGTGGAGATCTACATGGAAAATATATTAACAGACGAAGCCAGACACAAGCGCGCATGCACACACGCACAAACACACGCACACAGCCACAGGAAAGACAAGTACGAGCACATGCACGTGAACAAACATGACAGCACAGGTAAGGGCACAGAGGACAGAGACACAGAAGACACGTGTTAAAGTAGAAATAAAGCACATGAATACAGTTAACAGTAACACACTTACCACAACAGTTCCATCTGTGCCTTTACCTACTGCTACATGCTTCACACATGCTGTGTCTGATCCACTTTTAGCCTACCGCTACAACCCAACCCAAGCCAGACTTTTCCCCAGCCCAGCCCTGGCGCCCCCGGACGCCTCACACCTGTTGGGTGCTCACCAGGAAGCGGACCGCTTGGCGAGCGCTGGTGTTGGTCGAGGCGTTGATGTGGGTGTGGGAGCAGGGGGAGCTGGGCGTGCTGTCGGTGGTCAGGCTGGGCAGGTGGTCGTGGGTGCCGTTGTCCTGGGCCAGCTGGCGGAGGTACTCCAGCCTCCGCTGGCGGCCCAGCTGAAGAGAGAGCAGCGACTGGAGCTGCAGCCGCTCGATGGAGCCCAGCAGGATCATGGAGTCTGAAGGAATTAAGGTTAGAGAATGAGATAAAAGCAGCAATGCAGACAAGGGGTTGTGTCAGTTTCAGTAAACCGTTTAGAATAAAACTAATCTAACACAACAGTCCTGCAATAAATTCTAACTTTATGAAGGTTATAATGTTCAGTCTTTTGTTTAAACAGTTTTAGAGATGTGTTGATTCAACTTTATTCAACTTGTGATGCTGTTTAATTGTATTGTGTTATAGTCAAGGTGCGATTTGTGGAAATATCAGAGGGGGGCGAGGTGGTTATGGAATATGGAGTACTTTATACTTTATGGAGTATTTGTGAATTTTAATAAAACAATTTCAGAACTTTGAATATTATTCAATATTTTAATACATTTTTTAAAACTTTAATTCACCAAGTAGTGCAATATTTTCACTTTCCTTGTCCTTTCCTCATGCAGACACATATGAGATGCCAACATACACAACAAAACAAAACATACACAATGAATGCTAATTTAACATGCCAGAATTAAATCTCCCTTTCAGAACCATGGATAGCACCACTCGGCCAGGCATGCCAAAACACTTCAATATTTAGAGAGTCATCTCAAAATGCAATAGCAACTGCTGTCAACATAAAAATAAAAAGGCTGACTTGTCAGACTTAAGAAAACAGTCTGCTGGATAAAAATAATTCAGCTGAGGCAGGGATATATAGACCAGAGGGGGGAAAATCACCCCATTCCCCACAGCAAATCGCACCCTGGTTATAGTAAAAGGTGTTTCTAATATTTACTCTTCACTCATTTATGTAAATGGTGTGGAAAACAAGGATCAACCGTCATGAAGATAGGATTTATTGCAGGATTGTTGAATTAGACTGCAGGTTGAGTGAGTGTATTGTAGGTTTCAAATTATAATTTTCCTCATAATATTCTGTAAATAATCTTATCAATGGGGTGAAGTCATTTCAACTGTGGAATTGAGCCATTTGTCCTGAATAGGTCCAAATATTCACTCTCTATGGAACACTCTTGCGTCTCATACTGGCGCTAAAGAGTGCCTTGTGTAAATGGTAAATGGACATTTATATAGCGTTTTTCTAGTCTTCCGACCACTCAAAGCGCTTTACACTACATGTCAGCATTCACCCATTCACACACTGATGGCAGAGGCTGCTAAGGTGCCAACTTTGCCCATCAGGATCTAATCTAAATACTCATTCACACACTGATGGCTATGCCTTCGGGAGCAATTTTGGGTTAAGTGTCTCGCTCAAGGGCACATCGACATGTGACCCGGAGCAGTCACATGTCGATGTGCCCTTGACGACCTGCTCTACCCTATAAACCACAGCCGCCCCTTTATGTCAATATCGAATGCCGGCGGCCCTGACAAAAGCATCAGTATCTGGCGCCCTGGGAATCAGAACGGGTACTTCTTGGAACAGACAGTTTCAGTTCAGTTTGTGAATCATAACTTTGCCAATTAGAATATTTTATTTAGACTGCCTGTTTTTTTTTTTGTTTTTTTTTTGTTTTTTTTATAACATTTGATAATTATGGTTTATTTTGTTTTTGTTTGCTTTTTTAAAAAGCGATTTGTAGAAAAATATGTTTATATTCCCTGAAGTACGCAGATATTATATCAGCACTAGTATCAAAACAATGAAATTTGACAGGATTGCTGCACTAGTATCAAGTTGATCCCCAAGACTTGTTAAGTTGGACTTTGTTTACAATGAACTTACCTCTGGACTCCACCAAGGCCAGTGTTTTGAGCTGACCAGTCAGCAGCATCTCCTGCAGGTCCCGATAGCAAGAGTTAAGAGTGATGTAGCGCACATCCCTGACCATGATGTCCTCCACACGGATATTATACTTCCTGAAACATGGAAGAGGGGAGGAGGTGATGAGAAGGGGGAGCACGGCGATGTGGATATTTGCGTGGGAAGGAAATGAAAAAACAAGAGTGGAGACAGAAAACAAACGAGAATCACTTGAAACAGAATAAAAGATAGAAGGGACAACTCCATCCTGAGCATTTATTGGAAACAAACAGGAAACGTGGCCCACAAAGACTCACTCGTGATGCCCCATGCCCAGTTCAGGCAGATAAGGGAGTTTCTTGATGCGGATGATGGAGTCGTACAGTGATGGTTGGAGCGACTGGGCCACGGCGTTGGCCAGGATCACAGCGATCATCACAGGCAGGATGTGGGAGATCTGACCAGTCAGCTCAAACACGATGACTGCTGTGGATACAGTGTGGGTGACTGCTCCAGACAACGCTGCAGCACCTGCGTGGGAGGGAATTAAAAGAAAAGTATTTTTTTCTGTCTAGCCTCTTCACATGCAGTTAATAGAAGAGGACTTAGAGTGTGATCGGGCATCTGTTTAAACAGGAAGCGATGTTAAATGTGCCAACAATCTGTGTGTTATCAATCAGAGAAGCTGCAAGACAGCAAATCCAAACCAGATTTTCTGCAGGATGTCACTCTAATTCGTAACATTTAGCGCCATCCTGTCACACCAACCAGTGAGTCACGACCGAGGCAATTTTGTACGGAACGATTTTCTATTTTACTTCGGTCCAAAATGTAGTGTTCAACTTAAGTGGACTCAGTTTTCATCAGTCACATTGTATAAGCCGGCATGAAGTGATAAGAACTGGCTGCATGCAGCTTTGCAGCGGGGACGATTTCAATCACACAGGAGAGAGGAAAAGTGAATGAGTTATCAAGGCAAATTAGATCCAAAATGGTGAATTAAAACTCACCAACTACAGCGTAACCGCCGGGAACTATGGGATACACGCTGCCGTCAGCATGTATGCCATCAGGAAACATGGTTGCCATGATTTCACCAACAAGTCTGCCAAATGCCGCACCTGTCCGTCACACACAGAGAGAGGAAGTTATTTAAAGAGGTTCTTTTTCTTCATAGCAGTAGAAACATTAGAAAGTATTTTATTTACCGATAAGAAAAACTGGCATGAAGGCCCCGCATGGAACCGGCATGGTGGTGGCCACAGCGGACATCCAGAACTGAGACAGAGAGAGATGAGTGTGTGTGAGGAATCATAACAAGTCATCAAATCATTGGCCCAATCCGAATATCCACACTCACGGATACATGGACTTTGAGGCACATTCCCACAAAGTCTGCGAGGGTTTAGGGCTGTCCCACTGTCAAATCATTAAGTGCTTGAGGGCTCTCTTACATACATTTTGAGTCCACATTTCTGCAGACTTTGGATGAGGAAATTACCCACGAGTAAATTGATTATCTAACAATAAGGCCCCCTCTCGTCTCGTAAGACAAGAGTCTCAAAGACGTTCAAATCAGGCAATAAAAAACATAATTGGCGTCGTCAAGGTAACGTGATATGTCACCTCAAAGTGTTGTCCCATTTGTATTTATACCATTTCAAGCCCTTGCAGCCTCTCACACTCAACCATTTCACAGGTGACGTGAGTTAAGTTGCTGAGGGTTCGGGTCTTGAGGCTCTAGGCAGGGACATTGGGATTGGGCCCTACACATTTTCTAGACGCATGTCGAAGACCACCTACCTTCATGATGATGAAGAGGATGAGTGTGATGAAGACGTTGACCTGTGGGTGTTTCCAGGCGTGATGGTGGTGGCTGATGTAGTCAAACTCCTCCGCCACGCCCTGGCGGCACCACGTGCGGTTGTCGAACAGTGCGACCAGAGACTCGTGCTGCGTCAGCTGAAGGGTCGTCACAAGAGAAAAGTTATCTGAACGTGTGTATTATTCCACCATGCCTGACAGATTTGTGTGGGAGGCCTTAAAGAGGACCTATTATGCTTTTGTGCTTCTCTCTTTCCTTTAGTGTGTTATATATTTTTTGTGCATGTAAAAAGTCTGCAAAGTTACAAAGCCCAAAGTCCACGCCAAAGGGAGTTAGGGCAAACGTAACTGCTTTACCTGTTCTGCTGTGAACCTACTGAGATTGGCATTAAAAGTCATTACCAACTGTTTCTGGTCTCCTGTGTGGTGCAATCGGGTCCAACCACTACCCGTTACAATACCTGCCTTGGCAGGAGATCAAACGGAGCGTTTCAAACGGAGGGTGAAAAGAGGTGCTGCAGCACAGCCGGTATGAGAAAAATAAAGCGTTTTTTGAACAGTAAATCATGTAAACATGTTCTAGTAGAAACCCAAAATAAATGTATGAACCTGAAAATGAGCATAATAGGTCCTCTTTAAAGGTTTGCAGCAAAAGGCTGTGATGGGATCTACATCCCCTGGAAATCCCTGCAGACAAAAATGCTGCATCGCTGATATGTTTTATTATTTATAGTTTGTTTTCAATGAATTCCAGGCCTCCCTCAATGATAGCACGTATGATACTAAGTGGATTATCCTGGAGAAATACAGTGTACTGAATGGAATTTAATATTCTTTCTGTGCACTGCAAAGATACTCCATTTTTATTGGTCATTTTGGATGTTCTTGACTTTTAAATTATAAAAAAAACTGCTGCCATGGTGAGATTATTTCACCTGCTTTACAATACAACTCCACTTGTTTTAAATCAAGAAACAAGTGTAACTTTCTTGATGCCAGTTAAGCAACTTGCCTTATTCTGTTTTGTGTCAGGGTTTTTTTTCAATAAATGAGCATCACTGCCTGTAAAACTGCACAGGACAAATAAAAGTTATTCACTCAACTCACTAACAGATATTTTCTTTTTCTTGTTTTGACAGTCTGAAAGGCTCACGATGAATCTAAATGCCTTGTTATGGGGGACGATTGCGCAGTGCGGCAGGTGCACAGGCAACACCAGCACAAAAAAATTGTGTGCGCTGCATCTCATAAAAAAAAGAAGAAGCTCAAACTACATTTCACTTTGTTGTGTCGATTGTCAGACGTTTCCAGCGGCAGTACAATGTGTCGGCATCCACTTCATCTGAACCAGAGGCTTATCTCTTTGTTTTATTTTTGCACAAATATACAGCAGTGTTGCATCTAGCAAGATATGGAGAAGAAAAGCCTAAATATAAAATGATACTAAGACTATGACAACAAACATATTTCTGTTGGTTGCATTTGTTCAAAAGATGAAGAAACAAAGGTTTGTTTTTACTTTTGCTTTGTCTTTATCCATATCAGGCTACATGGCAGCTATTGAACAGTTTATACTATCAAATAAGAGGAGCACAAAATGACCTATAACCTGCCACCAACTCTCACTTCATCTAAAATGACCATCAATCATCCAACAACAGGCTTTCATGCTGTCATAAGAGCGTGAAAGTATTTTCTCACCTGTCCGGCCATGAACTGGCCGAAGCCCGGAGGGAACGTGAGAGTGGAGACCAGCAGGGTGACGAGCGCAGGATACACCAGGCGCCTGACAGGAAGAGATGGACTGCGGGGTCATTAATGGGTGTGCTTGTCACACTGTATGTTCATGCTTGATTTCTGGGTGGAGGAACTATAAATAGCTCCCTGTGATGTGCAAAACTGACCCAATTCATACAAGGACTTTACATATACCAATATTACATTAACATTGTGACATAACGCCAATTTTAAACACACGTTTAGGGGCACATGAGCAGGATCTTCTTGGGGTTATAGTTACAGTTTAACTGGTAAAAATGTGGCTTTTCTTGATGTGTCTTGAATATTTCTTGGGATTTTAAAGGAATAATACAATTTTGGGAGATATGCATATTCGCTTTCTTGCAGAAATTTAGATGAGAATACAGATACCCATAGAAATAGAATAGGATTAGAACGGACATTAAACTGTTTCCGTGGTCATTTGACTAGTACAAAAGAAAATGGCGATTGTTATTAGTCGTTATGGTGACAACAGAACTCACATCAGTGGGGCCGTATATTGTGGTTGAACAAAGTTGTCACTCATCTGGCGACAGCAATGTGCTTTCCTCCGCTGAGACAAGAGTATGTGGATGAAGCTATAAGTTCAATTTTAAATTATTTGTTTTCGTTTTTGCAAAACCTCCCCTCAGTGAGTCCGCGACTTCCTGTAAAGTCGTTGCAGCGTCACAACGGCAGATACCCCCTCTCATATTTGTCCATTAAATATGAAGCCACAGCCTCCAGCCAGTTAGCTTAGCTTAGCATAAAGACTAGAAACAAAGGGAAACAGCTAGCCTGGCTCAGTCCAAAGGGAACTAAATCCACCTAACAGCACCTCTGAAGCTCATCAATTTACATGTTGTATCTCGTTTGGTTGTAACAATGACATGTTGAGCCAGGCTAGCTGTTTTCCCCCTATTTCCAGTCTTTATGCTATGCTAAGCTAAGCTAATGTCTGTTGGCTGTAGCTTCATACATACCGTACAGACATGAGAGTGGTATCCATCCTCTCATCTAACGCTCAGCAAGAAAGCGAATAAGTGCATTTCCTAAAAATGTCGATTCACAAAAGTGTAAATGTTCTGTGTCACATTAGGAATCAGATACTCACTTCCTCAGCAAGAACTTGTTAATGGTCTTCTGTTTCCTCATGCACTCCACAATCAGCCGGTTCAGGTAGACAAACAGAGCGCCGCCAAAACCACAGGCAATCCTACGGACAGACAAAGACACACCTGTTTGGTCTGCTGAGGGTGAAACGGAAACAAAACGCGGCTAAAATGAAATGCAATCACAGTGCCATTGAAATCAAACTTTACTGCGCCTAGTAAAGTCACTTTGACACTTTGGGGCTCTTTGACAGGAAGCCAACCGATGTTAATTCCTTGTTTTTCTCTATTAAAATCGTTTTGGCATCAAACAAATCAAATTTGGCGCGTGATGATGTTGATACACTCTCTCCTTGTAATCAGCAGAGTAAAAAGTTAATTTCATGCCCCGCTCATTGAATACAAATCAACCTTCAGACCCCTCGGCAGGCATGTGAATGTGACCACAAGGAGACTACAGAGAGAGACTCAGATCTCTTCAGTAACTCAAGCGCCAAACTGCCCTAGGATCAGTTTAAACTGGCTTCAGTCCAGAGAAACACACTCACCCGAGGATGGCGAACGCTGGCAGCTCCTGAAGGTCAAACGGGAAGTCAAGACGGAAACGGGTCTTAAAGAGAGCAGTGATGGTCTCTGAGGAAAAAGAGAATTGTTGATTGTGTAGACTGCACAGCAATAAGTCTACTTGTTACAGATGTACATATATATTATACTGACTTTTAAATACAAAAGGTTTATATTGGTATATATTATTATCATTATATTGGCTTTAAATAATAAAATTGACTCTAATGAAGTGATTAATAATATAAAGTATGATAAACCTCAGATTTTCAAATATTTATTCCCTAACTTTTTCCAGATCTAATTTTATGAGATCTTATTTATTAGCAATCCAGACAACTGAAAAAAAAAACACACATCATATCTGCATTATATGGAGATCTATTTGGGTGTTAGTTCTGTATTTCTTTATTTTGCTTTATTTTTGTGGGTTTATTATTAATTTATTTTATGTTATTATTATTATTTTTATTTTATTTACATTTTTAAAATTAATAAATTTTTAGTTTATGTAACTTTTATTAATAATTTTCAATATCTTGAACCTCAATAAACTTTCATAATTTTTTTAAAAAAAAAGTGGAATAAGGACTTTGATAAACAAATAATTTGTCCCTTACCTTCCTCCTGGTTCCACACCGCCAGCACTCTGAATATGAACGCACTGAAGGTGGCGGCAAAGAAGCCCCTCCAGTAGTTCCTCACCGCAAAAAACGTTGAAGTGACCTCAATACTGAACAGCACCCCTGCACCGCACAAACACACAAACACACACACACTTAAAAGATGTTCAAGAAATGGTTGAAACAGCCGTTATGGAAAATGGCCAAAATGGAAATATGAAAACATCTACATTTTTCATAAATTAGCATCTCCATCTGCAGAGGAGGACAATGTGATACAATCTGAAAGCTCCAGAACAGCTGCTGAGTGCAACTTGTGTTTTTTTATCAATTAGGATTCATCACCTGATGATAACCAACACAAATTAGTCATTTTAAATACATATTGCCATGCAAAATAAACCCTACAGTGTGCCTTGGATTATTTTTGAAGGAGACTTGCTTTGTTGAGACCATATTCCACTAACACAATGAGCCCCTCACAAGACTGAATAACCACCGCAAATCAGTTTGTTATCTACATTTCTTGAAATGGGTCAAAGGGTAAATTTTGACCTGACAGAGGCTCTAAAGGAAAATCACAAGGTCACCTTAAACAACACCCTTTAACGTGAATATTGATGGTAAATTTAATGTCAATATGGCCAATAGTTGCTGAGTTACGGTATGTTGCTCTAAATCAAACAGTTAGACAGATGGACTGACCAATATTGGCAACTGCTCTCCTGCTAGCGAGGGTAAATATTCTCCTCATCTAATTAGCCTCTGTAATTATCTACCATAATTAGATAGCGTTCAATCAGAGGCCGCAGTCATGTTGTCTTACCTCCAATAGGGGCAGCGAAGCAGCAGCCCACACCCACTGCACAGGCAGCCGACAGCATCTCTGTGTTCCTCAGCTCGTTCTGTCCAACAGGAGACAGATATACACACAGGTAGACACCCACACACACACACACACACAAACAGAGCCGTGCATTCAAGCGAATACCCACACGCACACACAAATCCCAACAGGTGTGCGTGCAAATGCCACAAACACATAACACAAAACAAATGCATTTCTCATGAAAAATCAAAGTCACCAACTGTTTACAAATGCAACAGTTTCACTGTGAAGCTGCTGCTGTATTGTTGCACATTCAATGACATTACATATACGAGTGTTGGGACATAGGAGGCCATAATTGAAAAGCCAGGATTGAGTGATGGCAATGAGATGTTTGTACAGAAGCAAAGACGGCACAGATCGATGCCTCGCTGTGACGGCTCACTGAACAGAACAGACAAAATGGAAAAGCATCAATCTATCTCTGCTTCTGAAATGGACAGCATGGATTATTAATGTTGATGGAATTTGGCAATAAAGAAAACTATCTGACTCGTGCATGTCATACCTTGCTTCCCTCAAAGGGCTCTTCCTTTAGCAGTGAAAGTAGGAAGAAAGAAGACAGAAATATGAGTGAGTGTAGAGGTTACCTTGTATTTCTGCTACTGGAAGACATCCAGCTTATTATCCAAACCACGCAAAATCAAACAAGCGGCGAATGAGCTCCAGCAAACACAGTCTTGATTCAGCAGTGAACTGCATTAACATTTTCCCAGACTGATTATGTTTAATAGCTGCACAGTCGACCCCTGGACTATTTCAGTCTGTCTAACTGTGCTGACATGATTTTTTCTTCCTCCTCATCACTGCAGCCTATCTTCCTCCGTACGGACGGTGATGCTGCTGGTACATGGAGGAGAAGCAGAGCCCACTGTCCACTGTAGAAACAGACAGCAGCCCATGGTGTTTCGTCTCACATGAGTGGAGGTGAGATTGTGTCCTGGGGAACGGCAAACAGTCGAGTAAAACATCACAGACTTTTTAAAGAATAACTGTGATTGTGTGTGTGTGTGTGTGTTTTCTTGCAGCTTCCCACCTTTGAAGACCAAAAGAAAAGACACAAAGATCAAGAGAATCCTCCCATGTGGGTAAATGTTGCCTCATTTCTTCTCAGCAACTATTTACGGTACACCTCAGCTTTACAATAAGTGGACGGATTAAAGGAAAAATCAGGCCTGCAATACTTTAAATCTGTTTTTTAACAAATCACAGTAACTGGTTCAACATCGTCAAAGAGATGTTATGTTGAGATACAGTATTTCCAGTGCAAGCACAATCTATTTTGACTGCAAAAATGTTTCCAACGACTTAAATCATCACTAGTGATCTGATGGTCCCTGGTTAGATCCCCAGAAGATAGTCCTTAAAGGTGCTCTATATGATATTCGGAGCATTAATCACAGCCACCACTCTGCACTGCTCTCATATGGCGGTTAAAGCCGATAACGCCGCTCCATCCTCCGGTTCCCGCTCAGGTTAACATTGTTAGCTCTGTCAGCACTGTTTCCTTGTTTTCAGCCGTCGCCATGTTGAGAGCCGTGTGAATTCAATAGATATGCTCTGAATTTCAAATTTAGCACCTTTAACTCTCAGCTGCTCTATGATTTGTAGTGGGCAGTGGCAATCCTGTAAAAGATAGCTTTGGTCATAATGAAACTTCCCTAGATAGATAATGGTAAAAAAAAAAAAAAAAAGATGCATTTATTCGTCCTGGTGATTTAGTACCATAAAACTGATATGATACCTGTTCAATTATGTCAAATGGACCCAAAATGCCTTTAAATAATCTTTAAATTCCAGTGACCCTAAGCATAATTCACTTTTAATCATATGGAAAAAAATCAGGAACAAAATCAGTCATTCTGAACAATCCTGAGCAGTGGTGTAGTGGTCGTTGATGAGGTGTACTAGGCAGATGATAGCCTATAGGTTACTAAGGAGGAAGTGGGTATACTCTCCAATATATTCCAATGGTTTTCTTTGGCTGATAGGTTGGTATACTGTAATCTGCCGGAAAAAGAGGTGGGTATACTTCGTAAACTTGTGAATAACCTCCACTACAACACCGATCATGACGCACAAGTCGATGAGGCAGATTATGAGGAAGTAGCTACGCACAAAAGGTTGAAAGGTCTGGAGAAATGTATCAAAGTCCTGTAACCTGAAGAGGATTTATCCTTTAATGTACAAACATGAAAGCGATATCAATCTTCTTGTCTCACTCTTGGACATAAAGCAAAATGTCCTAAAAATGGTGAACTATTCCTTTAAAGCTGGAATCTGTAATGAGGTGTTGGATTTGTGAATTTGTTGGTGGTGTTGTGCAGTGCCACTGAATTTGAAGAACAGGACAGGTGTGACCTGACAAACATGATCAATATATCTAAATATTTGAGTGTAGAAAGCACCACCAACTTCTGTAAGTACAGTGGTATGTTAATTAGGAAACATCACTGGTGAATGTTCCAGTCAGAGACATTATCTGTCCTTAAAAGCTTCAAACAGGTTTAAATTTGTGCATCAGGAAATCTGCATTTCTTTTGTAAATGTGATTACCGTCCTCACCATGTAAATCCCACCGAAGAGAGGAGCCATGAATTTGCTGAGGAGAGCGGCGCACAGACTGGCGACGTGAACGAAGGGTCCCTGAGAGGGAGGATGGAGAGAGATCAGGAGGTTAGTAGACAGGATGTGACTGAAAGCGCATTCTAGCAGAGCATGATGTACTCAAGTTCAGGGGCATTCTTCAACTACCATGTACGTAAATGCATGTTTCATGAGTTATGAAAGAGGGCGTGGTTTAATGGGGCAGGGCTTCACCACACCAATGAGAGAGGAACTCTGCTGAGTGCTATGATGCCTCCCACAAGAGTCAAACATTTTATGAGTTTGGCCATAATAAATGAATCTGTTTAGAAGTTATGCACCTTTTTGTTATAAGCCATGTAGGAGCCAAACGTGTGTATTTAGCTTGTTGTTTATTATTATTATTATTATTATTATTTGTTTTGGATGCACATGTCCTTTTGGTTAACATCACTTCCGGTAGTTGGTACAGGGATGTGGTTTCACCTATTTTTACCTGTTCACTTGGACCGCAGGAGTTCGACAAAGAGGGTGAAATAGGTTTGGATATTTTCTGTTGACCGTCACTTCACGTTTAGTTATTCCAGTTAGCTTTATTGTTTGTAATTCCTTTAATTTAATAAACAGTAAAACACACTTTTTTTGGCTTTTTAATTGATAGTAGTTTCTATAGGCCACTCTCACTGTCACACCCCCTTTCAAGATTCAAGATTCAAGAGTTTTATTCGTCACGTACTCATACAGGATGTGCAGTGAAATGTAAAGTGGCAGTGCTCACGAGATTCTGCAAAACAACATCAACTATATAGATATTTTAAAAATGTAAAAAAAATTGTAGGAACAATGGCAATATTTACAGTGAGAGGGGTCTATATACAATATGGAATATAAATATAAGTGTGTGAATAGAATAGTAATGAGTGTGTATTCTCTGTATGTGGCCCTATGTGTGTGTATGTGTGTGAATATGTGTGGATAAGGGGGGCAGCATGTGGCGCTTGGTGGGCGCCCTGGAGAGGTCAGAGTTCACAGTCCTGATGGCCTGGGGAAAGAAACTCCGCCTCAGTCTCTCTGTTTTAGCAGCGTGGCTGCGGAGGCTGCGAAATGCATGAACACACACCTTCACACTCACACACTTCACCTGCATGCCAAATTCCAGCCTCCTATGGCGGAAAATGCGGCCGCCAAAGGGTGGGGAACAGACCAACAGAGCGAGCGCTAGAGCTGCTGGTCGCAGCTACAAACCTGTACGATTAGAGCCTGCTCAGGTTCAGATTCAAACAACTTCATAACCCCCAAATGGGCAATGTAAGTGTTATTAGCAGTAAATCACTTTTTTATTTTCACAGCAGTGACTTTAATGAGGAATTTATTATATCCTCTCCAACAGGAGACTTCAAAAACTGTCAGGCAATCTGTCATATGTAAGTTATGCAGCTAAGTAGACTGTGATGAAGGAAAGAGAAACCCTCTACCTCCTTCCCCAGAGGCATCCCACTGCCCAGAGCACAGGTCAGACCGATGACTTTGGCCACAAACGTCTTAAAGGTCAGGTACTCCTTCAGGACCACCCCCCTCAGTATCGTCTTCATCTCAGGGATACCTGAACCTGGGAGATGAAAGAGAAAGAGATGCCAGGTGGGATGATGGAGGGGAGAGAAAAGGTGAGTATAAAGAAAGCAATTAAAGAGAGGGATGCGGGGAATAAATGAAGAGCGAGGGAGGGAGGTGGGCGAGGGGCAAAGCTGATTGATATTCATGTAGTTTTCTGTATGCACATCTCATCAGAGCTACATCGTATGGATTTCCTGCACACGTAACCACTAAGACGCATACAGCATGCCCTTGGAGGACTTATGGTGCATTATAGAGCCAATTACATTATTCAAACACAGATATATGACTAGGAATTAGAGATGTAAAAACATATGTTTATGCATGAATAGTTTAAATGTGTGTGTGTGTGTTTGTGAGTGTGTGTGTCTTACCCACAGCCTGAGGAGCCAGGATCTGTGTGAATCCTGCTGAGAAAGTGATGAGCACTACGGGGTAGCTGACCCAGGCGATGTACTGCAGGAGCATGTTACTGTCCAGTCCGCCATACATCCACTTCTGTGCTGCACACACACACACACACACACACACATACACATAACTTCATCTCAGTATAATGCAGTAGAAAGTGAAACCTTTTAACGACCAGATCCCCCATTTAACAAGATTTATCTGTTATGAATACGTTATTATTATATTACCGCTCTTTGACCTCCCTTCTCTGCCTTATTCATGTATTTTTCTGCACCTATAGCAGATTTGTGGCCTCCTCCTCGTCATTACCATTTCATAAAACACATTAGAGGAAGCGTTTCTTGAATGTGTGAAATATCTACATCCACAAATGCATCTTTTTCTTGCCATTATGTCGGCATTTTTCACACCTAACTGCAGAGTTTTTCTAATAGTGGATAAATGAGAAAACAGTGGAGGAAGAAGAACCAATAATATAGTAAAAGTACCAATACAACAATGTACAATTACCCCATTACATTACAAAATTATTATCAACAAAATATACTACTTTAAGAATCAAAAGTAAAATGATGCTACTCTTAACGCCCCTGTGGCTGATACAGCATATTATCATATATAACTTGAATGTTAATGCTGATGCAACAATGTGTAAAAGCTTTTTTAGTATTGTAGCTTGTCCAGGTGGAGCTAGTGTTAACTACACAGTGTGGTAGTTTAGTCCAGTGGTTCGCAACCTAGAGGAACAGGCTCCTCCAAAGGGTCACGAGATAAAGCTGAGGGGTCGTCAGAGGATTCACGGATGAAAAAACAAGTTCTCCTACACAAATTTATAGTATTTGTTTTTGCTTTCTTGTGGAAATATTGGACGACTTTTTATCCTTGGGCTTTATCTAAATGAATCAATCTGTAACATTACAAATTGTTTTTTATAAGCTCGTGTTTTTTTTATCTAAAAGTTCAATTTGAAAACTAACAAGTAACTGTAGCTGTCAAAAAAATGTAGAGAAGTATAAAGTACAATGTTTCCCTAGTGGAGTAGAAGTGTAAAGTGACATAAAATGAAGAAAGACTTTTGATGAAAAGTAAGGTTTTAGAAAACAACGCTCATATATTCATGGGTGTAGATTCAATCTTTAAAAAACTCACAGTTGTGGTACTCAAAATGTGATTTAAAACATCAAAAAATGTGATTTAAAACATCAAAAAGGTATCTAATGTACTGTCATTTCAGAGATTTGTTGCACTCACAATTTTCTTTATAGTTAATGAGTTTGGACGTTAGCACCTGGTGGATTAATTCAAGTGTCAGTGTTAAGATTGATGCATTTGATGCTACATGGGAGACTTCATTGATCCTTATATTGTATTAATATTAATGAAAGCCACTTTGTTATCTAGCTCAAGATCAATATCACTCTGCAGCAATTGGTATTCATATTTTACAATCTACCTCCACAGCACACCTGACAAGACGTCTCATCTGTTTAAAGCCTGAAAGCTCCTCATGGATTAACAGCCTCTGTGAGAACAGCCCTTTTATTCACTGTCCGTCCATCCACCTGTCGTTGTAGCTCTTTCTGGCTCTTTCCTACCTTCTTGGCAGAAGGCGATGGCGTAGTCCATGACCCAGCTGACCAGAGCCATGAGCAGCCCCAGCAGAATGAGAAAAATCCAGTCCTCCCCCACTCGCGAGATCAGGAACTTCTGACAGCGAGACGCACACACTGTGGGCACAGAGACAGAAGGAGACGGAGGGAAAAGCTGAAGTTAAAATCTCTGAAATGAAAAGACGCTGAAGGAAGATATTTGTTGGTGTGAGACTGAGAAGAACCAGCTGTGTCAGAAGGGAAGGAAAATAAAAGAAACAAGTGTGTAGTGACAGAGGAGAAGGTGGATGAATGGAAGGGGCTGGTACATCTCATACACAGAGCACTTTCTATACTGCAATGCATTAAGTATATTATAACGGAAAATACAATACTGAAACACAAATTAAAAGAATGCAGTCCCACTGTCTGCATGTCAAAGTGTCCTTAAGCGAGACACTGAACCCCACGTTGCTCCCCGGGCGCTTTACAGCAGCCCACTGCTCCTAATGATGGGTTAAATGCAGAGGTCAAATGTCATGTATGCACCTGTATGTATATGATCTAATGCATTTTAAGCAATGAGTAGAGCTGATGCATGGGAGTGTTGGATTTGAAGTATTTTTGCATCCCTGTACAATTGTCAGGTATTTAGCCAAAAAGAGACATTAGTGTGTGGTTATCTATAAATGCTCTCTCAATCTAAAATATTACTGTATTTGTTATTTTAACTATATCAGGATGTCTATCACTTTTGTGATATAAAATGCATATTTTGTGATGATGGATTTCATCCCTTTCACACAATTTTTAATGAGATAATAGACATTTTCTTTTGGGAAAACCACATCAGACCAATTATTATTCAAAGAAGAGTATTTCTATGTCTTAAAACACATCTTCTGGAAGTTAGTTTCAGCTCTGTGGTGTGTGGTAACTACATGCTGCTTCTCTATGTTTAGTTTGGTAAGCTTAGATCGGTTAGCAGAACACCAGATTAGAGGTTTTATATGGTAAAATGCAGTTAGGAGTGTATTTTGGTACTAAACTATTAGATTAATTAATTAATTAATGTCTATTCTATTCATCATTCTGTATTAGCTGAAGTTTCCTGACAGTTATTTGGTGGCGTGATACCTGGGAAAAGTCCATTACATTGGTCGAACCTGGAGGAAATAAAAGTGTGAACAAGGGTTTATCATTAATCAATCTTCAAACAAATAAAGATTTGGGAAAAACAAGCAATTATTCTCATGCTGTTTGAATAAAGGATCCAGTTTCACAGGACAAACAAAAGAACAATGGTGTATTATAAAGACAATGAGTAGAGATATTATCTATTTACCCGCAGAGAGTGAGCAGTGAAAGAACAATAACAAACTAACAGAGGTTATTATGTTGATAGTGAGAGCACCGCTTTATCTTCATCCGCCTCACATATACAGAATACAGAATACAAAACAAAGCTGGGTCACGGTTATTACATTATAGTCTATAACTCTGAGCTGGGTCAGCTAAAAGAAGCATCACTGGACTCATTTCCTCTCTCTTGTCTGCGGACACTGCCAAAGCTTGGAATTCACTTCAGCATCCAGACCATTCATAGATGAGCCTGTCCCAAGAGACGCTGAAATGTGCCACTAACACATTTACCAGATCCATATTTCATAAAAACGCTGCAGTCGAGGCACGTCAAGTTGTTTCATTTTTTTTACTGCTTGGAAGTCGTATAGTGACGGAGAAACCACAAGAGCAACAGATGTGATGATGATAGTAAAACACGGTGAGAGAGAGAGTGATCAGTTGATGATATTGCATATTTATCTTGTTGTCCATTGTGGGAAGGTACATTTTTTGGCTCCCTTAAAGCTTCAGTAGGCAACAATTTATTGGCATCATTGGGCAAAAAATCCATAATAACCTTTCAGCATATTGTAATTCAAGTGTTCTGAGAGAAAACTAGACTTCTACACCTCCTCATGGCTCTGTTTTCAGGCTTTAATATATCTCCACTAAGACTTTGACCAATCACAGGTCATTTCAGAGAGAGAGCGTTCCTATTGGCTGCGCTCCGGTCATGTGAGCGGTGCTTGGTATTCCCCAAGAGCTCTCAGCATGGCTGTTGGGTCACAAACATTCTCATTTTACAGCTAAACCATACACTACAAGATGATTCTGAAAACATTTGAGGTGAGAAATAGGCATTAACGTAACATAATATTGATTCAAATTTGATCAGCGTTGCCTAGTTTGACTGTTTGATCGGAGTTCACGAGTGATTGACAGCCAGCTCTCATAGACAGCAGCTAGACAGCAGACCTCAGGTCAGCTCTGATTGGTTGTTTTCATCCGGTCTGTGAAATCTTGCAGATTCCATTGGGAGCACCGGAGGACTAAGCGGCACATGATTTTTTTCAGGTTACCTGTTTCATGCACTATTGTCATAGACCGTTAAACGTATAACCGACTGTTATAGACCAAACAACTAATCGATTAATCGGCAATGAAAATAATCGTTAGTAGCCCTAGCTGTCACAATTTTCCCAGAGCTCAAGGTGATGCCATCAAATGTTGGAACAGTCGAATGTTGCATTACAAACAACTTAATTAATATGCTGATTAGTTTTCTGTCACTTGTGATTAATCAACATGACATGATGTTTCTATGATAAAGTGGACATGGGCACTGAAGTACATTTTGAGTGCATCCCAAATGCAACCTGCCAGAAATACTCTTGTACCAAACGTGTATTGCTCTGCCACTGAAAATAGTCCCCAACAAATGCATTTACTCCTGTTTGACTGACGTTTGCTAAAAACTACAGTGTCCTGGTGTTTTTTAAAATGAAATGTGACCAGTTAAAAGGTTAACATCTCGAGTAGGAACCAACGGGCTCGGGGCTGAGTGCTATAGACCAGGCAGGGAAGTCAGAGAGGGTTTTTTTTTTTCCATAGGATCTGTTAATAATAATAAAAATATAGAATATCAACACACTTCTCCTTTAAGGCTGAATTGAGCTCTATTGTTAAACTCTTTGATCTGGACATTTTCTCTACGGAAAGTTTTCAAAAAGCTTTAAAAATGAAAGAATGGCTCCAAATATTTACTTAAATATATCATGTGACAGAAATCTCAGATAAAGTGTTATCCCCATTATCTTTGACTTATTTTAATTCTAATAATTGTACTTTTCTTTTTCTACAATCTGTTAAATTTGTGACTCTACTGCTTGTACAATATGTTTATAATTATAGGAAAAGAGTACTACTACTCCTCCTCCATGATCATGTTCACAAACATGTCTTGACTGAATGACACCGCTATTGTATAGACATAATAAATGATATGCTAAATGAAGAAAAACAGACATTGCAGCAGTCTTTCTGGTGCAGGATTCAGGTCACGGGGGTATGCTGAGTCTCCTCTGGAGGGAGGTGGGGCACAACTGTGTGCATGACGTGGCGAGCTGCCCGGCAGCCAGGCCACCTGCTGGATGGTGGGTTGCCAACAGAGGACATATACACATACAAACTCACTCATGTGCAGACAAACCCATCACACAGTGGACACACCAGAAATATTTAAAGATAAACCTATCTGTGCAGATTAGACTGTCGTGTTCTTCACTGAATCTATAATTTTTTATTTCACAGTTCATTGGACGAAGCTGGGGAAATTCACATTCCAATAGCTTCTCTTTCTTTATTCCCGTCTCTCTCTCTCTCTCACACACACACACACACACACACACACACACACACACACACACACACACACACACACACACACACACACACACACACACACTTGTCTGCCACCTGCAAAGCCACATACTTCCGTGTGCATCTTGGCTCTCGCTCACATCCGCAGGCTCAGTGGCGATCACAGATGTCTTCTCATGTCCCCCGTTATAAAAATCACACCCAACGCCAGACATTTCTCCACCTCTGCTAGTCCTGCGTTCCACCACCTGAAGCCATCTAGCTGTAATCAGGAATAATACTAATAGCTTTTTCACCTATAAACAGTATATTCAAAAAGGTGCAATGCCACTGAATGCATGACATAATGCACAATGATGCTAGATCTGAGTAACGTCAGCTATAAAATCCCAGAAAGATTCACCCTATGAGTCAAAATAAACGCAGTGAGGCAGTGCATGTTTTTAGCTCTCCATCACGACCAGCAGCAGAGCCCTTGGCTGCATGTGTAGGCTGCCTTGTTCAAAAGCTGCGGCTCCAGATACCGATCTGAGCCGAGGCACACACTCGTAGTCCATCACCCACAGAGATGATGTTCCCACACAGATACATGAGAGGAAAACACTAAAACTCCCACTTCCACCAAATGTGAAGGTTGTCCTCCTTACATGTTACTTAACAAGAGAAACAGTACAACCTGTCCAGCCTGAGAGAGAGTCTATCTAAAGACAAGTCTAAAAATACAAACACCACTTGATCTACGAGCACACGGCACGGAGACAGCGAGAACACAAATCACTCTGGCTGGCTCCTGATCTGAGAGTGATTGTTTTAAATGGCTTCCATTACGGCGAGCGAGGGATGCTAGACTGATATAGTGTAGCTCTCACCTATGGTGCGACGTATCGAGCTTTAATCAGATCACTCGTCACAAGGGCAAGGAGGCAGAAACGGATGCTGGAAAGCAGCCATGCTGAACAAACTGCCTTTTCTCTCCTTTTTTCCTTTTCTCCTTTTTACTGAGGTTATCTCATATGTTTTAAGACTATGTGTCGAGCTTTGTATCTAAAGGCTCAGTTTAACCACATCTGGGGGTGCAACTCACAATTTATTGATTACTCATTTGGTCCATGACAGGTTTTTAAAGTCTTACACTGTGCCAAGACAGAATTTAGATTACTGAACAATGATATATATCACAATATAGCATGTTTTCTGGTGATTCAATAAGTCTATATGAAATAACCCCATGGTTTTCTATACTCCTGTGTGAATTACATACTTGACAAATTAAATGTACAGTGTTTTCTCATTTATTTAACAACTTTAGTGCGAAATGATCAGATTTTATGAGGAATTTTAGTTAGTATGTGCTTATTATTATCAATTTAGATGACATAATTGTGTATCACAATATCTTGATATATGATTTACTCACGAAACAATTCCATTGATCATACTGAACTGTCGCCCAGCCCTACTGCAACTACTTTTCCCATAATTTAGGGGATGTAAACAGGATAAGTATAATGGCGCCATGGATTCAATGAGTTACATTGTGGGCTTAAACTTGAGCCCAGTTTTTATTTTAGCTTATTTTCGTTTACATTTTTGAAAATTGGCACCATTAAGTATGTTGAATTAGCTATTAGCAGCTCTGCAGTTATGCAATTATGAAGAGCATCTTTTTTTCTATGATTTTTAAGCTAAACCACTAAAACACAAAGATATTTGGTTTAATATCACAGAAGACATTCTCACATTCATTAAGAATCCAGTTCATTTTGGGTTGTTTTTTTTTTGCTTAAAAAAAAAGACAAATTATGAAATAGTCTATTTTCAAATATCATTTTGCAAGTAATTTATTGACTAATAGATAAATCAACATCTTTCAGCTCTAACCAAAATCACACAAATCCAACATGTCTTCTCATTCTCCTCTAGTACCACCTGGCCAGGCAGATCCACCAGTTTCATCCACCACATAAATGCAATGCGTATGGTGTGGTGAGGGGAATTTAATTTGTGGAGCATTGAAAGATGACATTGCAGCGTGTCCTTGTTACTGTGGATAATCCCCTGACGTCAGTGTGAATAGTTTATACAGGGACTATTTCTACAGCAAAACGTATGTTTCCATTTGGGTGAACTGACCCTTTAAGAAATGCATTGCTGCTCTGTTGACTTGCAAAAAAAAAAACCTCTTTGATTTCAGGAACTTGCATAAATGAAGGTTGAAGAAAGTACAAATAAAAATAAGCGTCCGGATCTGTCACTCCTTTATTGTTGAGTACATCAGTCTGAAGTGGAGCTCTCTTCTGGTGCCACTCCCTTATCTGCAGTCATCTGGGGAGACTAGACATAAAATAATCTGACAGTTCAGATCAGAGTCCTGCTCACACACACACACACACACACACACACACACACACACACACACACACACACACACACACACACACACACACACACACACACACACACACACAGACACGGTGTACGTGGTGGGCCGCTGGCAGCCAGCAGAGGGGGCTGTCTTTGTCTGACATTGAGACAGCCCTTGTTGGCTGGAGGTCATTGCTCAGATCGGTCACATTTAATCGTGTTCACATCCTCTCCTGCTCCCTTGTGTCAGGTAGCCGCTCTGCTGCTACTACTTAAAGAAGTCCATGTTTTCACACAACTTTCACACATGCTGGAGTGCTACAATCTCCCCCCACACACACACACGCACCAGGTCCACTTTGTTTATGAGCTCTGCTTTGGTCTGACCTTCACAACATGAGCACTATACCTGCACACTCAAAGAAGATTTAGGGCTTATTGTACACCGATCATCACTTACATTGGCACTTTGCACAGGGGTCTTTCTCATACTCCAACAGATCTGCGGCACGACTGCGAACACTGGTGTTCCTCCGCAGTCCTCCGCCATCCCGCACTCCTCCGTCCCGTAGGCGGGCCGCTTCCTCCTTGGCATACACACCCAGCTCCTGGGTGTACCGCCCATACATCTGTGTGCATGAGAAAGACAGAAAAAGACAGCTTTTATACAGGTGGTGCAAGTGGGAGGCAGTGAAAGAGATGTCATAATTCAGTGTTGGGTCACAGTAAAGATAGTCATCTTGTGTAAACACGCCGAGGTTCAAACTGAGAGTAAACAGGGCCAGGTGTCGGTAAAATCTCTGCCTGTAACTCCAGTCTCTTTTAGAGAAACAAATCCTCTCAGCTCTGCCTCTTTTCAGACAGATGAGCAGACCATAAGCTCAACCTGTCAGCTCCCAGCTGATTAACTCTACATGGCTGCCACACAATTGACTCCTAACGACGAGAGGCGGAGCTCTCAGCAAACAACTCCTAATCAATCATGTATAAAGGCTGCGTCAGAGCCATGGCTGTGCTTGTTGCAGGTCTGGTGCAGTTACCATAATGGAGCTTTTTACGTGGCTGTTTGGTGTGGTGGTGGTGGTTGTTGTTTTGGCTCGTGATGTTACTGCCCAGCATCACTGGACGCTGCCTCTGCAGCAACACCAACCGCCTCTTCTTCCTCTTCAGCGGCCCCAGCAACAGTTGAAGGTCCCTCCACCTGCAGCTCCCTTTGATAAATGCCAGGTGGAACAGTCTACCAAGATCCAGTGTGGGACTGAAGATGTCACCGCCGGGCAGTGTGGAAACATAAACTGCTGCTTTGACGGGCAGCAGTGCTACTATGGGAAAGCAGGTATCCGTGCTCTCTAGTGCAACAAATGTTACATGGTGAGTGTAAAATCTTCAACTTCATCTGTTTTCTCCACGCACAGTGACTGTGCAGTGTACCAGGGATGGCCAGTTTGTGGTGGTGGTGGCTCGAGATGCCACTCTGCCCCACATAGATGTGGAGTCAGTCAGTCTGCTGGAAACAAACGACCCCTCCTGTACCCCTGTGGGCGTCACCTCTGCTTTCGCCATCTTTCAGTTTCCTGCGACTGCGTGTGGTACTACACTCAAGGTGGTTGGTGCAGTCTTTGCTTTAGCTAATATGTGAGAAATTAAACATGGGTTAAAGTCTGAGACTAAATTTGTGTTCTAAAATGTCAAGGACTCAGTTTACTATGACTTCAGCTTGAGAAATCGGAGCATAATTCTCACATTTATGAAGCTTGAAACGTTGCCATGTTTTCACTTCATTCACTCTAATGTTTTTCCTCCTGCAGGAGGAAGAGGGTTACGTGGTGTATGAGAACCACATGTCTTCCTCATATGAAGTGGGAATTGGACCTAGAGGATCAATCACCAGGGACAGCCATTTTGAGTGAGTTAGAGTAAAAATCGATTATTGGTTTTGTGGTCCACTGAGGTTTCCTGAGATGTAATGTCTCCTGTTCTCTCCCACCAGGTTATTGTTTCAGTGTCGGTATTCTAGCACAGCTGTGGAGGCTCTCGTCATGGAGGTGAACGCCGTTCCTCCACCTGTGCCGGTCGCTGCAGCAGGACCTCTCAGAGTGGAGCTCCGACTGGGGAACGGGCAGTGTCACTCAAAGGGATGTGTGGAGGGTGAGCGGCACCAGATTATTATCACGACTGCAGCTATTGCAGAATGTCTGATGTACTAAAACTGATATTTTGATTGCAGAAGAGGCAGCGTATAGCTCCTTCTACACTGCAGCAGACTATCCAATCACTAAACTGCTGAGGGAACCGGTCTATGTTGAGGTGAACATCCTGGACAGGTCTGATCCAGACCTTGTCCTGAACCTGGAGCACTGCTGGGCCACCTCCAGCCTAGATCCTCACAGCCTGCCACAGTGGGACCTCCTGGTCGATGGGTATATTTAAAAAAAAAAAAGATTTAATAACATGGTGGTTTTAAATTTCAGCAGTTTGTATTGTGTGTTAAACATAAGTTTTTGTTGGCTCCAGGTGTCCCTACCGTGATGACCGTTACTTAACCACCGTGGTGCCTGTGGATGGCTCCTCTGGGCTTCAATACCCAACGCACCACAAACGTTTAATCGTTAAAATGTTCACATTTGTGGATCAAAACACCTTTATGCCTCGGCAAGACACGGTACAGCTGTTCAATGACATCAGTAACTTAACTGACAATATAATTGTGGCTCCCTTGACAAAATATGCACCATTGCAAACTCTTTCAGGTGTTCATCCATTGTGCTACAGCAGTGTGTTATCCCAGCAGCACAAACTCCTGTGAACAGCCATGCCATCGGCAACGTGAGTAGCTCAACTAACAACTTCACAGTTTTTAAAATTGAGTCTATTAGAATCCAGAGGTAATTCGTCAATGTCATGAAATTTAGTGTTCTGCTTTAAGCTTCATTAAACCACGGCAAGCTGCCAAATAAATTGTTGGCGCCATAATCCCTGGCTTTATATTAACTTTACAAAAGTTCCACACGGAGTATGACATTGTATATGAATTTAAAATTTAGGGGGGGGGTAAAAAAATCAATTGTAATCTGTATCCCAGAATTGATATCAAGAGGAAAAGTTGGATCTTTGCTCATGGTGAAAAAATAGAAAGGCAGCTCCTCACTTTGCAGGAGCTTGAACCAGAGACTGTTTGACATTTTTCCTTGACAAATGACGTATCAAAACAGATACTTGTCAGATCGTGAACTTGTCAAAGTGATGATGCGTTTCCATCCTTCTCTTGCAGGAAGAGCTGTAGCTGCGTTGAGGAAATTTTCCTCAAGTCGGAGGGCTCTAGTGTCGAGTGGAGAGGTGATCCTGACCAAGCAGAGACCGTCTGCCCCTAACGCCAAATCGAAGAGATGACTCCACCGACAGCCAGATCTGGCCCGTGACTTTTAATAAAAGCTTGTTAAAAGCTCATGCGTACATGTGGGTCTTGTCTGAATTTCTATTTGAAGGTCACTCGCTATACGGTTTTTGCTGAGGTGGATTTTGTGGAGAGGCAGTGTAGTCGAGCATGTAATGCAACCCCCCTCTTCTTGATTTGTGCTGAGAAATCACAAGGTTGCATTACAAATGAATACTTTGCTGCAAGTCTAAATTTAACTGAAATGTGACATATTGTAATGTAGAAATGTACAGCACTAGTTATCAGCTGTGAAGAAGCCAATTCAACTTGAAGTAGTTGAAGCTAGTGTAACTAGAAACCCCAGTTTTCCAGTACTGGTGGCACAGCCTGACTTAAATCTCATTTTTACCTTCTGTCTCAAACACTGATCTCGTTCTAGCATGCCGCCACATTAAGATGAGCCTCACGCCTCCTCCAGGCTCACTGCTTGTCTCCTTCCTGTTCTCTCCCTCTCACTCTTTATTTTTTTGATAACAGTCCCTCTAGGTTTCTCTGTATGCTACAACTTGCAACATCTCTCCTCCACTGCGCTGCGCACCACCTCCCTCCTTTTTGTCCCACTCCAACCCATCCACCCCCTCCCCTCATTGAGATGGGCATCACGACTCCTCCAGACTCGCTCTTTCTGCTCGCATGCACAGGAGGTGCAGAGGAAAAGCAGAGCGGTGGTTCGGTCTGACTGCCGAGCAGAGAGAGGAGGACCATGCTGTCAGGGATGCTCGTATCCATCCACTATAACCTCCAACCTGCTGGGAAGCGTTTAAGCAAAACGTAGCTATACATTATATTCCGACAGCAGCACAACCTCGTCTATAAGGCAGAAAATCCCAGAGGAATCGGCTGATGGGTGCCAGATGACAAACACTAACAACTGCTGCTGTGTGGACATGCATAAACACGTCAGTGGAGTGAAATGTAAACAAGTTGTGCTACTGGTTAAAAATGCTGTCAAGTAAAAGCAAACCGGTAGATGCAGAACAGTTTGCATGTGTGTGGCATGCTAAGTATTGGGAGAATTGAGCAAATGAGTCAGAGTGAAAACTAGTACCATTTATCGGGCTTTGGGAAATATTCAAAGCTTCGGGACAACTGTACACACACGCACCTCTACACATTACAAACAGCGATATATGTCTGAGAATAACTAATGTTGAATATGAATGTGGGATTATTCCTTATTTCATGGGCTATTTTGCAATTTATACATTATGATTTCATACATAACACTCATACGATATTTGTCGACCGATTGGTTCACTGATTTAATCGACAAATTTGTAAAACTGAGTTTCTCCACAAAGAATCACACAAAGCACCACTTTAAATCTTAGGTTTACCAGAGATGTGCTCATAAGTTTCTACGTCATTCAGCATGAAAAAAGGATAAAAAAAACGACTAATTGAATAAAGAAATTTTATTTGACTAAGACCAAAACAACCGATTAGTCGACTAAGAGGGAGCAGCCTGAATAAAATCATTGGCAAATTCAAATATTGACAAGCCTCCTCGTCTGCATTTCTTTAGAGCTATTTATTGAAGTGGATTCTGTTGGGTTTTAAAGCTGCAATGAAAAAAAGAAAATTAAGTAGTGGCACTTGGTATTCAAGCTTTGTGGGGATTTTTAATGCAAAGACAACACAACCTTCACACCACAGCGGTCAGCAGCATAATTTCTAAAACTCAGTAAGGCATTCAAATGTGCAACAATATGATTTTGTAATTTCTAGTAATTATATATTCTTAAAGGAACAGTGTGTAACACTTCAGGGGATCTATTGGCAGAAAGTGGCAGAAGTATGTTTTCATTAGTGTATAATCACCTGAACTAAGAATCGTTGTGTTTTCGCTTAGAATGAGACGTTTAAATCTACATATGTAGCGGATACGTAGCGAGCCGACCGCCATGTCTCTATAAACACCAAACACTGACTCTAGATAGGGACATTCACATTTTCGCGTTAGCCACTGTAGCTCTCCTACGTGCTTGGCACACGGGAAAAGTTTCAGTTGGTTGTAATCTGCAACCTCTACGCTAAATGCCACCAAATCGTACACACTGCACCTTTAAGATTGTTGTTGGCTTTTAGCCTTTACTGTAAAGCAACAGTCGAGAAGCAGTAGGACTGCAACTAACTATTATTTTCATTGTCCATTAGTCTGTCAATTATTTTCAAGATTAATCAATTAGTTGTTTGGTCTAAAATATGTTACAAAATGGTGAAAAATGACGATCGGTGTTTCCCAAAGCCCAAGATGTTGCCTTAAATGTCTTGTTTTGTCCACAACTCAAAGATATTCAGTTTACTGTAAAGTAAAGAAACCATAAAATATTCACATTTAAGAAGCTGCTTAAAAAAATACTCAAACCGATTAATTGATTATCAAAATACTTGGCGATTAATTTAGCAGTTGACAACTAATCAATTAATCATTGCAGCTCTAAGATGCGGACAGGAAACAAGGGGAAAGAGAGCATGCAACAAAGGACCACAGACAGAACCAAACCAGTGATGTTGTGTAATTTTGCACACAGTTGGAAAAAATAGTCTCCACACTGAATCTGAAATGCCCAAAATAATGACTGTTTGGAGGGCAGTTCCACATCTTCAATATGGCTGCGTGAGTATTTCCTAAATGAAATGGCCCACATCTGTCAACTTCTAAAGATCTCGACCAATGAAGTAATGCATGGAGGAAAGTGACAGACACTAACTGGTTTATCATCACTACACTGGGAAATTAAAATCTATTCAGAGTTTCAGTGAATTTCAACTTTTCTACTGAATCTTGTATGTTGGAAAAACAAGTTTGCCCACACATACAGTATAGACACACACAAACCCACCACCACTAGCACCAGACAAACACCCACTGGGAGTATAAACGGGGGCTGTTAGTGCTTCTTTCTTTGGCCTGTGTGAAAGCAATCACTGGCCATCTGGAGCACGGCCCCCTGGGAGAGCAGCAGGTGGGACTCTGTGGGTTAAATGAGCTGTTATCTGTAACCCGTTCACCTCCCATGTGACCAACTTCTGTATCTGCATTAGTCAGTTTACCTCCCACATCACAACCCTCTACACCAGTTCAACTCCTGCCTCCCACTGGTTGCTACTGACTGGTTTGCCATAATGCCTACAGAGACTAGAGCTCTAGTTCGGTGCAAAATAGTTTCACAAGGGAAGAAAGTGTGTTTATCACGAATAAATTGGTGTGAAAAGATGAACGATAATCCAACGCTCATTCATCAAACTAATTCAATTAGACAAACATAGACTGAAAATCCAGATTTGGATAAAAAAAGAGTTTTGAGTGGAGCTGAGGAGCAGCAGCTGTCACGTCACCTGTCAGTCAATCAATCAAACATGGCTCACATCATAATTCTCCTCCTTAATATCGCCTTATTTGAACAATAATTCTCATACTTGCCACTTAGAAACCAATGAGACTGTGTTGCAGCATCTTTACCACTGAGAGGTGAAGCTTTTGTTCAGTCCAGATATTCTGAGAATACGAGGCGATGACCATCTCTACTGAGGTAAAAACAAGAATATGCATTAATATTGTGAATTCTGTCAGAAGAGCCTACAAACGCCTTCAAATATCAAATACATTCCCCACATTACATGAACATGTTTAGAGATAATAAAATAAGCATGTGTGTTTAGATGATTACCTTCACCTTTTATCTTATTTTTTTTTTCAATGAACACACAGTGTTCCCTTGTTAAATGTGAAATCGCCACACTGGAACTTGTTCAGTGGCTCCCAAAATACAACTGACAGTAATTTGTAGGGGTGCAATGTAAAGATACTACTGTATGTATACCATAAGACTGGGTCGGTTCGTGTCTGTAAATACATGAGCAGCACAGCTGTGTGAAAATATTGGATTCACACCATTGTTGCATCAGTGTGATAAAACACCTTCATTTGTCAGAAATTGAAGTCATTGCATTTTAAAAAAACAGACATTCTCTTCTAGTTATTTTATCTAGAAGTAGTTTCAAGTAGAGCTGCCGTTGTCGATTAATCTGTCAGTTATTTTCTCAATTAATCGATAAGTTGTTTGGTCTAAAAAATGTCAGAAAATGGTGAAAAATGTCGATCAGCGTTTCCCAAAGCCCAAGATGACGTCCTCCAATGTCTTGTTTTGTCCACAACTCAAGGTTATTCAGTTCACTGTCATAGAGGAGTAAAGAAACCAGGAAATATTGACATTTAAGAAGCTGGAATCAGAGAATTTAGACTTTTTTTTTTTTTTTATTACTCAAAGAGATTAATCAATTATCAAAATAGTTGGCGATTAATTTCATAGTTGACAACTAATGAATTCATTGTTGCAGCTCTAGTTCCCAGAAAATGTACGATAGCATGATGATACCGTGACATCAAATACCATAATAGAAGACTTATTGGTATCGGACATATCAGTGTATATGTTGGTTGATGAGTATCATGAAATTGCAGTACAGAAATGCCAAACTAGGTCTGAAGTAATTCAGAGAAGGTGTCACCCTTAAATACTTTGTCCACTAGAAAGCACTGACAACTTGATTTTTCAGCTGTCCTGCTCAGTATGGCAGAGGTTTTAATCTCAATATGACTTCCTAGTTAAATAAAGGTTATATAGGTATGGATCTGGCTCAGAATAAAACTAGAATTACCGCCTCGTGGTACCAACCATTCAAGTTGCAATCAGTTCATCACTTTATCATTTTAGACATTTGTGTGAAACAGTCATAATTAGCATTTAAGGCCAAGTCCAATGGAGTTATGGCCAAAAAATGTGTTTTGTGAGGTCACAGTGACCTTTGACCTTTGACCACCAAATCAGTTCATCCTTGAGACCAAGATGTCTGTGCCAAATTTAAAGAAATACGCTCAAAGTGTTCCCAAGATATCACAAGAATTGGACGGACATGAGGTCAGGACGACCTTTGACATCAAAATCAGTTCATCATTGAGTCAAGGTGGACATTTGTGCCAAATTTGAAGAAATTCCCTCAAAGCATTCCTGAGATATCGCGTTCACGAAAATACAGACGTACAGTATGTACGTACGGACGGACAACCCAAAAACATAATGCCTTCTGCCAGAGCCACAAATAAACAAGATTGTTTGTTAATGTTCAAATAGAAGGTATAGTATGCGGTGATACGTCGTTCCAAAATATCTATATCAGTATCCGCTTCAAACATCCGGTATCGGACGGACTATATTGGACACCACTTCTACGTACTAACAAGGGACGCAGCCTCATTACTACCAGCAGTTACATGTCGCTCTACAGTACACGTTCACCTACCGGAAGAAAACTTTCCAGCCAAACGGAGCCAACTTTCTACTGCGTCAGACCCCCCACTTTACTGTGCCTCTACACTCACTGTGCCTCAGTCCGACAATGTGCGAGCCTAGCACAACAGATGAGATAAAAAAAAATTCAAAACAAAGTTCTCTATTATTCGACTATTCCCAAAGCACTGCAGAATAATTTATTCACTGTGAGGAGACAGCAAGGACAAATATTTGACACTCTAATGATGAAGGCTTGAACATCTAAAACTCTCATCCTTGCTGCTTTTTACTAATAAATATTCATAAGTCGATTTTAATCTTTTTTGTAGTGTGTGTGTGTGTGTGAGTGAAGGGACCCGTCGCCGTGGGGAGAAAGACGGATGTTTCAGATGCTTAAACTCCTACATACTGTTGTGGCGGTGTGATTACTTAAACACGTGCTGAGTGTGTATTGATGAGACCGGGGAGGACTAAAGCACTCGGGCTAATCTGAGCCATGAGGCCTCCAGGGACAAGAGTGAAAATTGAATTAGTGGAGGAAGTGACAAATTTGACTCATTAATATAGGTAGAGGAGGCTGCTTTCAGAAGAGTTACCTATGAGTCAGAGCTCACACACAGACAGTGACATAAACATGAAAAACCTTGATGCTGTCGAGCAGACCCTGTGCATCCAGACAAGTGAAAATACACCAACACACACTCGCTGAGCATGTTAGTAGAAAGCAGCACAAAGGATGGGGGAGGGCTGGAAGAGGGGGGTGATGTCAGGGAGACTGAAGGATCACACTGAGAGAGTGACATCTTGTCAGAAAAAGACTTGAAGGGAGGGAGCTGGTTGTTTTGCATCCATTCAGTACATCATGACACTCATCCACAGAGATTACGTCTGCAACAGGTTTAAAATGAGCGTCACCGGGAGTCAAAACAGCAAAAAAAACACACTGAAAGTCTGCCATGCACACACCATGCAAAGACATTGCAATATTATTTTTTTTCCCTGAGGTTAGGGATGCACCGATCTGACTTTTTCAGTCCCGATAACGATGTACCTGGGCTTTAGATATCGGCTGACACCGAGTACCGACCCGATACCAGTGTTTAACGCTGCATGCCTCACTGTGTGGAAGTGATTGGGATCATTCTTTTATGTGTAAGGCAACATGCAGGCTTGACTTAAACATTACTTTCTTAATTTTGTAAGACAAAATGGAACTAATAAATACATAGGTAATGTAACATAGATTTTGTGAATTATTTATTATTAAAATAATAAATCGTACACCAAGTAATAGGCAAAAAAAAGCTTAAAAATTAACAAGAATTACAATTCAAGTGTAAACCTTTTTAATGCAGCAACAAACTGGTCAAAACTTAAACAGGAATTAAAAATTCCAGTATATAATGTATATAGTATATGAATATGGAATTGAATTTAATAGTTAGGCCCCATTGTCACCGATATCCGATCCAGCATCGGTATCGGTGCACCCCTACCTGAGGTGGTATCTACATTTTAAGTATGTTTTTTTTTTTAAATACTGTAATTTTTTGGGCTGTCCTCGACCAAAGAATTTATTCTAACACTCGAACACACGATTTTGTCAACTAATCGATTAGTTGATTTAATCCACAGATCTGTAAATGTTTTGCCACAAAGAATCACACAAAAGCACCACTATAAATCTTGTGTTTACCAGAGATGTGCTCATAAGTTTCTTGGAAATAAGTCATTCATCATGAAAAAAAGCATGCAAAATGAAAATTACACGTTAGTCCACTAATCAGTTAAGAGGGGGCAGCCCTCGTCATGGTCCTGGGTTTTGGTTGTAGTTTGTTTCCTGTTTTACTTTGAAAGTCACTCACCTCTTGTGTCATGTCTGGTTTTACTTCCTGTCTTTGTGTTTTCCCGCCTTAGTGATTGTCTGCCCTGCCCTGATTTGTTCCACCTGTGTCCAATCGCACCTGCTCTCCTGGTGTATTTGGTCTGTGTGCTTCGTTCTTTCAGTGTCAGGTGGTAATTGTTGTTACTGGTCTTCGTCCTGCCTGTGTTCCTCATGTCTTACCAGTGGGTGTTTTTCCTTTGTGCTTTGTTTTACCTCAGCCTGCGCGCTCAGTTTTTGATTCTCGTCAGCTTTGTTTTTGCCACCAGCTTTGCACTTAAAGCTCTCCCAATGTTATATTAACTGTCTGCCTGGTCTCTTTTGGTTCGTTTGGGTCCACCTTTTTTAACTGAAACCTTAACAGTCCGTATTTCCATGTTATGCTGCTTTGTATTTCCACTACATTTGAATATATAGTGCTTTTATTCACACACCGACGATGGCAGCATCCATCAGGAGGAATTGGGGTCAACGGTGTCTCGCTCAACTCTGCGATTAATGGAAGACATGTTCTACCTGCTGAGCCACATTTATTAATATTTTCCTCATTTCAGAACAAATCAGGAACTTGTTTTACTCTATTACATTTATTTGACAGAATATCTGAACCAAGTAGACAATTAATCGATTAGTCGATCAAGAGAAAATGAATCTGACTATTTTGATAATTGATTAATCGTTAGAGGAATCATTTTCTGGTTCTAGCTTTGGCAGAATTTTCTGCTTTTCTTTGTCTTATATAATAATAAACTAAATATCATAAATATCTAAAAATTAATTTAGATCTATTACTTAATTAAAATATATTCTATCAATCTACAAAATATAACGCAATGCATCTAATGCATCTATAATACTAATAATAGTCAGTACTAATAGGACAATATATAATATAACACGCATAAAAATGGTCATTCTGCATCAAGAATATTTTGTTAATAATACTTCCTTACTTTTATTCAAGTAAAGGATGTCAATATTTCTACCACTGCTGTTTATTTTACAATACTACTTTATTAATTTTGGGTTGTCAACTAATGTTTATGTGTTATTGCTGCCCCCTCTTAGTTGACTAATATTAGTCAACTAAGATTTCTTTAGTCGATTAGTAATTGTTTTGCTTTTTTCATGCTGAATGACGTATTTCTAAGAGCACATCTCCGGTAAACACAAGATCTAAAGTGGTGCTTCTGTGTGATTCTTTGTGGAGAAACTCAGTTTAAGAGATCTGTTGATTAAATCGATTAGTCGTCAAAATCGTACGAGAGTTAGTCGAGTCAGTTTCTTGGCCAAGGACAGCCCTACTTTTTTACAAATGATTAGGCCCTATATATCCTCTGAGGGGTTTTATAACAGAGAGTAGAACTATATCGTATCTTGACAGTGAGTACACCCTGTGCAGTACAATGAGCAGGGTCGACTTTAACAGTCAAATGAATTGAGATGAATTTTTTCTGTCTGCCATCTCTGCAGTGGCCCGTTCAGTGGCGTGCAGGTATAACGGCACTATTCGGAAGTGACAGGAGCTGAAATGGACTGAAGCCAGCATCTGTGTGGAAGAAACGGACTATGCTGACTACGAGGAACTAGACCCCCCTGAAGACACAGCGCTTTTATGTGTGTGTGCGACAGTGACAAGAGGGAGATGCTGAGATAACAGCAGAGACGGGTATGACAGTCAAATTCTACTTCAAATATCTGAGTTTTCTTCATAAAGCTTCTCGCTGCAATGTACGGTGACACTGTTTGATAACAAAACACAAGAAATCTTAAAAGCGATGGAGGTAAACTGAAGACAGCATGCTCTCATATTTACCACCCCAACTGGTCTGTGACACTTTACACCAAACAATACAAAAGAGAAGAGGCAGGCAACAGATCTCACAGTCCAGTTTTTTTTTTGCTCGCTCACTGACAATCTGTCTGCATGCAAACTAACATTATGCAAATATCCAAGCATGTGCAAACTTAATACTGTGTGTGCTAATCATAATCGATAAATTTGGGCCAACCGGCTGCCGGTACTTTGTCTCAGTGAGACAGAAGAGACTGTCTTCTTCTCCTGCACCACTATATCCGTATTTTTACATATATCTTTAAGCTTTAAATATTCATCATGTAGCCTATAGACATATGGAAAGAGACACTAAAGGGTGAGTACAGGATCTTCTTCTCAGCGGCGTGTCCTGATAGTCCATGCGGTGGCAGGCTGCTCAGGAACACACATGCATACGTTCAGAAAGGCCGGCAGCTTGTGTGCTGCGTTTCTGCCGTGCTGCAGTGCCCTGTGGCGGGGAGCGGAGTGGGGGTGGGGTTTGAGGAGGTGTGGAGTGGCGGCTTTTCCTCTTCAGGTAGATCATGACTTTGATCCCTGCAGTAGCCAAATCCTCAAGCCGTCTCGCTGCTGGAAGGACACGAACTTGGCGTCTCTAACATCTGCTCCGACAGAGACTTCACCACACACTCATTTAAGCACTTACGTGTAGGTAGGCATACCCACCTCCACACACAAACTAAATGCACATGCAAGACCTATGGAGCAAACATGCCCACGCTTCTGCAAAGAGAAAACACATGCAAACCCTATGACACATCCAGACCTCCCACACCTCTGAAAAAAGCTTTTGAAAAGAATTCAGATGGAAGGCTGCAACGCTTTGACACCAAGTCACCACAACGCTGTCTGCCTCTTTTCTTTTGTTTTCAAGATCTCTGATCTGCGTCTTCTCCACTTGTACCTGCTCCATCCCACGAGACGCCGGGGAGGCAGGCAGCCACTGCCTGCTGTCCCAGCATGCACCGCACCTGACAGCAGTTATAGGAGCCAGTGACCCTTGATGCAACAGACCCACGGTTGCTTTCCAAGTGCTCAAAGGATCTCTCCTGCATCTTCGCACAGGACCTAGAAAATAACAGCTTGCAGCCTAAAACAAAGTATGACTACACACTACACACTTTTTTCACAAATATCTCAATGGCTATAAATAGCCCTGTTTATTCTCTCTTTTACTATTCCCTTTGGATAATGAGTTCAGAGGGGTGAGCGAGGATGCTTTCCAAGCAGATTTCCAAGAAATCTGTTTGGTGCAGTGGCTGAATATGTGCACGATGTATGAATGGATATTATTTAAATATCAAACAATTGTTTTCTTTTGGCACAAAGGGAAATGTAATCATGGCCATTTGCAATATAATTATATCAATTATTCAGCCATTCAGCTCATTTCCATGATGAGTTTATGATACCCACCACATTTCATCTTAATGGATTGTCACAGCAATGCTCATCGATTGTAAAACTCCAGTGCCAACAGGAGCCATAAATTAAAGTGCTATTTTTTGTTCCATTGTCTTGCTAAACTCGAGAGTCAATCAGCTGCTGATTCTATAAAAAGATTATTGCCAGAAATGTGTAAATACTGGAGGAATATGGCACAGTAGAGCCGTGAATGAGATGACATTTCTGTGCTGCTTCCTCACGGAGAAGTTTATCAGACAGATCTCTATTTCTCTCTATCTGCTTCGTGTCATCTGCTTAGTCCCGCTATACAGCACCAGTGGCTCTGTGCTGCCAAAAACTCAAGCAACCACATGACTGAAAATCCTCAGAATCTTGCTGATGGCAAACAAAAAAAAGAAAGAGGATCCTTTTGTCAACATTTGGAATCCAATTTTAGACTGCAGCCACACGGGCAATAAACTCTGTGAGCCCTCACTTCTCTGATTTGAATGTGTGGTTAATATCTATCTCTTCAGTTTTCTAAGAGGAAAACACAGTTTGTTTTACCACGGGGAAGGTATTTGATGAATAATGCTGCCACTTTGTACTCAGAAAGTATCAGGACACAGGCTGCACATGTGGCTTGCATGTGCAGAAACACACATGCATCTATTTAAGGGGTGATGGACTGGTATGCAGGGAGTGAATGATGAAGCTATTGATCTGATGGTCAAAGGAGAGGGAGGGGGCAGACGGCACGTTCCAATCCTCACAGACTCCGACTGCCATTTTACATTACTATTGATCTTTGCACTGAGATACACAGCACGGCATCGATCTTCACACCGACAAAGAACAGAAAAAAAAGCACCTCTGTACCACTTGGGCCCCGGCAAAGCTGCACGGAGACGGATTGTGCACATGTGAAAGGAAGATGAGGGATATCTGCAGTCGCAGACTCACAAATCAGGGTGGAAGGACACTTTAATCCACTGCTCTGTCTGTCTGTCCCTTTATCTGAATATAGATATCCCTACATGTGGAGGCTCTAGGGTATCAATGGAAAACTGGTGCACGAGGCAATTAATATTCAGAAACACTCCACTTTTTTGGTTCCTAAGTAGAAGGGGCCACTCTACAGAAAACAGGAAGGGCTGAGGGGAAGATGACAGAGGGGACACAAAGGGGGGGGACAAGATCTGCAGGAGATAAGGGGACGTGAGTGAAATACATTAGCTTAGTAATCTTATATTTCAAGGATATTAACGTCTTAATAATGATCCATTAGGGCCACACATAAAGTGATCAGAGATAGCCACACATGCTTTTTCTTCGAGCTGAACAAATTAATCCGACATGCTTTGGTGGAATCTCAATTGATAAGAATTAATTATGAAGGCTGGCCAAGCAGGCTGAGAGTGATGCAACACCTGTGGATCAAGGTAAATGAATAGAGAGAGCAGCAAACTTGAAGGAGAGCAGACCAAAAGGCAATAAAATCAGCCAATACAGACACTTTTTTTTTTTTTTACATATAGGAATTTTCCATAAAAAGCTGCACTGCTCCTATCCTCACAGAGGACACAGTTGAGAAACCAGCAGCTGTGTCTGCATCCTCTGGCCAAGCTGGCATCCATGACACCCCTACATGCCCAACACATGACTGAAGCATCATCTATGACCTCATCCGGAACTCACCAAAGTTTGCTGATACTGAAGCGTCTGGTTCTCGGCCTTGTCCTTCACCATTGTCGCAATATCCTCATTAAAGACACCCAATCCGAGAGCCGCTGATTAATCTGCGGAGGAGGAGGAAGAGGAGGAGGAGGAGGACCCGGTGCGGCTGCCTGCCATCACATGTGCAGCGTGTAACAGGTTTCTTATCATGAGCTCTCCTGCATGATGTGCGCTGCGTGTGTGTGTGTGTGTAAAGTGTGTGTGTGTCAGATGAGAGTATAGCTTGCTGTCGCCTCTCAGCAGCAGCGCTGATGCTGTTTGACTGCAAACCACCGCCTCCCTCCTCCACTATCTATCCGTGCTACTGTCTCTCTCTCTCTGTGTAGTTACTGGATCTGATGATGGTTTTTTGGTGCGGAGGCGTGTGTGCAGGTGCAGGTGTAATGAAAGGCTGTTTGGACAAATTATGATGTGTAGGATATTTTTATTTATTTTTTTTATTCCTGCATGCGTGGTATTTCTCAGCTGCCCTTTATGCTCCCGATTTGAGTCATCACTGGATTGATTCGAGCGTGATGAGTAATTCACAAGGGTGAGGCTCGTGTTGGGCGGATATATGGCTCTGTCAATATCATAGACATCTTTACAACAGCCCTTTTAATAGGCCATCCCTTCAGTAAGTGCATAAAGAAATGTGGCTGAGCACCCATTATAGTAGATATATGCCCTTTTGCCTCATATCTGTGTCATGTACAGGGAAGTAGCTACACTATTTTGTACAATCAGTTTATAATTTCTGGATTTGATTTCAGAAAATCTTTCTAATTCTAATTCCATTGTTTATATTTACTTGTGAGGTGTTCTTAAAGAGGCACTCACTTTCATGAACACAGGGGTGTCTCAAAAGACAAATTTAAAGGTGCAGTGTGTTGGATCTGGCGGTATCTATAGCGGTGAGGTGAGGAGATTGTAACCAACTGAAGCCTCTCCCGTGTGCCAAGCGTTGTTGGAAAGCTACGATGGCCGACGCGAAAACGCGAATGGTCCTCTCTAGAGCCGTTTGGAGCAGAGCCAGTGCGTGGAGTGTGTGCTCGTGGGAAGTGAGTGGTGAAGCAAGAGAGAGAGAGAGAGCAGCGACGACGGGAGCGAGAAACGTAAAAGTAATGTAATGCAGGTTAGGATAATTGTTGACTCTAAATTGGCCGTAGGTGTGAACGTGAGCGTGACTGGTAGTCTGTCTCTATGTGTCAGCCCTGTGATAGTCTGGCGACCTGGCCAGGGTGTACCCCGCCTTCGCCCAATGTCAGCTGGGATCGGCTCAAGCCCCCCGTAACCCTGAATAGGATAAACGGTTACAGATAATGAATGAATGAACTACCTTAATGAACACTTGAATAGCCCTTATTTAAATCCTAAAAGTTGTAAAATGCACTAATAGCTGAATCCAGAGTTATTTCCCTTCCTCCGTTCTGTGAATGAGACCCAGACCACGGCTGGAGCGAGGGCTGGGAGGCGGAGTTAAAGGAAACGCTACTGCACCTGCTCTATGGGCCCAATGGATGAGGAAGATCACCAGATGATCCGGTTACTTTATCACTCTGCAGTCAGGCCATTTTGGCTTCATGCGCCACTGATCAACTCTCATAGGAGTGAACGGGAGCCCACGTCCAGATCTGTTTATACATCCATGGGTGCAGCGCCTTGCAGAGTCATCAAAAAGTGCTCAGAGAAGCTACTTCATTGTTTCTAGGCAACAACAGTTGCAGCTGTTATCTCATTGGTTGCGCTTTGAAAGGTCAGTGGTAACCAAGGTCAAAGCTGAATAATTTTAATTTGAGCACAGCACTCGTGGCAATTTCGAGCAGAGCGCCACGCCAAGGGTACCAACATAGTCGGACGTCACCGCTCTCCCCATAGGAAAACAATGGCGCAGCCAGCACAGAGCGATTTTACTGCTGATCATGTGTGGGCGGCTTAATCCTGTTGACATCCCATGACAAACGAAGTGAACTTTAAAAAGCATCGGAATGCCCCTTTAAAAGTTTTCATGTTGATATCTGAACTGAAATAACACTAGGCTATAATGTCGTTATTTTTTAAGCTTTCAGGGGATAAGTGATTCCTGAATGATGGATAACATGAAGAACAACAATACCAAAGTGAAGAAATTTACTTTCTAATACACACACACATACACACACACACACACACTACAGACAGCTGACAAATTAAAGCGAAAACCTGATGCGAGCGTTCTCTTCTAGCAATTGCCCCATCCACAGGCCACAATGGGTCAATGAATGAGTTTGAACATTAAGTGAGTTACATGCGCTGGTCTTCACAGACACCAGATCTCAACCCAACTGAACACCTATGCGAGATTTTAGAAATCATCCAAACACCAAATGAAGGAATATCATGTGGGAGAATGGTGTTCATCCCTCTGATAGAGTTCAGAGACCTGTAGAAGCTGTTCTCAAAGTGGTGCAACACTTTACTAAGACACTTTATGATGGAATTTATACATTGCCTTATATTCAAGTGTATTTAGAAGAACAATAGTCTTCTACTATGGCTGCCAAACAGCCCCATAAGGAGCATTTTGCAGTTAAGAAGAGCCGTGCTCCTGGGCAGCACAACAGTGACTATTGAGGCTCATGTGCCATAAAACTGCCTTGTGTGTTAGTCTCTGTGTGTGTGTTTGCAGAAACCGTTCTCAGGAGAGATTGCAAAAGCTCACACATGAAGGTTTGTTATACTCTCAGATCACTTCCTTTCCTCAGATGACACATGTAGTACAATACTGTGAGCTCATCTCTCTGGGCTTTCACTAAAAGGCTTTTCGGAGGTGCTACTCCTCACTGGCAGCGAAATCTATTGCACTGAAAGATGTGGTGCCAAGCGAGACTCGCACCTGAAAGATAACCACCGTTCTGAGGACTGACTGCTGCTTTGTCAGGAGCCAAACATCTTTGCCAATATGCCCTCTGTTGGATGGGAAAATTCAGGAAGTTCACATTTTTAGCACTTCAGAACTTTCTCAGGCCCAAACACATATACTTTCCTTACCCACTCCTATCACTGTTTTAAAACTGTACCACCAAAACGGCAGGTCACTCAGGAATTCAAGCTTTAAATGGATGGCATTAGATTAAACAATTTAACTGGCCGGCGTGCATTTGAATATCAAACTCTCTGATCCTGTACAGGTTAAAAAGACTAAACTCCTCTGGGAGTCAATGCCTCTGAATGGCTGTCAGATAAAACGGTCCCGCACAAGACTGCAGCTGATTGGCTGTTGGCAAGGCAACCAGTTCAAAGTGCTGGACCACAGGCAGCAGAATGAACCAAGGGCCTCTGGGACCGCTGAGTGATGGGAGGGATTTCACCCAAAAGCGCACTCTCGCAAACACACCATTCACAAAATCTCATTATTCATGCACTTCAGGTTCACATGCACCTTGTGCCTACATCATCCGCCTCCCTTGTAACTGAGGGTAAAGAGTGTCACCGACTTCATTTTATCAGGGAGCTGGCAGCCATAGACAAGCAGGGGTACTGTGGCCCCGGCAGCACAGGAACTGGGTGCTCTGCAGCCCCGAGCACCAGCACACTGACCCACATCTCTCCATCTCCACAGGATGCTTTAGGAATATAAACCACACACCTCTGTGTGGAGGTTTAGTACCATTTTACAAGAGGAAAAACAACATGTCCCCTGTCCTGTGACAGTGAAGACAAAGATCAATAGTTTTCCTGTATTAAGAGAGCTCAACATCCACATGATGAGAGAGCATGAGAACATTTTCCAGACCTCATTACAAAATAGTTTAAAGCATTTATGAATTAAGTGGAGGTTTGGTATTATTCTAATTGAAATTGTGTGTCATTGTAAGGAAATCTGTGTCTTAAATTTAGGGAGGTCAGAGGAATAATCTCAGGCAATATGTCTTATACCTTTTATTTATTTTTTTATCCTGGACCTGGAAGTAAACAGTAAAACTAATTTAATCTGACATACTATATAAGCATGATGAATGTGTGCATTTTCTCTCACGCATATTTTACACTGCATTACATGTTCAGTATTACAAGGACCTTGAGTCCTTGGTACGCAACATGATGATGTACAACCACCTGTGCTCCTTTTTTTGCTCTGCATGGCAAGTTTCTCTAATTGTCAGTCAATCCTGTTGGCTTCGGCTGACACAAAACACTCAAACTGTCCGTAAAATAACCACAAAATGACACTCGGACATCAGTAAATACACCACAAACCCAATCAGACCTTCAATTAACCATTTGCCCTTGAGCCAGATGTGGACAAAGTTCAGGAGACACACATGGATTAAACACTTTTGGAGAGAGAGAAAAAGAGACAGTGATGGGTTTTGACTTACGGTTTTCCCCTCTGAGTCTGCTTTGCTCCTCTTTTTTTTCTTCTCTCCTCCTCGGGGCTTCAAAACCGTCAGCTGCGTCCCTCCATTGTGCCTCCTTGGCAGAACGATGACTGAAATAAAAAGGAGGCACAACAGCTACAGGTTGCAGCGCACTAATCGATGATGTGATGATCAGGGCAGTGGATGACTCCTGGTGGGAATCGTACTTCACTCCACTGGAAAAAAAAAAAAAAAAAAAAAATTCTCAGTAGATCCCAGAAACTGGCCCGTTGCGATCCATTACATACATACACGCACCGCGCCAAAGTTGTTAACACTGCGCGTAATTACCGCTTATGCGCATCTGGAGCAGCAGCGCGCAGCTGGCTGGTTGGCTGTGGAGACCAGGAGGGAGAACAGCCGGCTGCATGGGATTGTGGGGTGCAAAGAAAACTCTACGATAAGATGCTGCTACAGTCTCCTCATCATCGGCTCCTCCAGTTGAAGTGGTGGGAGGGAGACAGCGGGGTACCGGGTGTCGTGTCCGTGATGCAATGCGGGTACCGTCAGTACCATGGCCCGCAGTCTTCTCCTCGTGTGCACAGATCCAGGCGCTCCGGTCATTATGTGCGGAGCCGAGGCGCACATTCGTCTTAATTTGTCTGCAGAGATGGCAGAAAAGGAAGGCTTGGGGGGTGGGGGGAGAAAAAGAAAGCATGTGTTCAGTGTTCATGCTCTCTCTCCATCTCTCTCTCTCTCTCTCTGCATCTACCCCTCTCTCTCCTTGTATGTGACAGCACACACACACACACACACTCTTGGGGTCTAATATTAGTCGACCTGCGTCTTAATCAGATAAGATAATATAAGATAAGATGACCCTTTATTAATCCACGGAGAGAAATTCAGGTGTCAAAGCAGCAAACATCAGCAAACAGAGTGAAACACAGGAGAGGTAAAGGTATACAAAAATTATTAAAAAAAACAATAATAGAGATATAAAAGGTACAGAGTGAATGGGTGAACATAGTGTATGCAGTCCGTCAATAAATAAATGTAGTATGTGCAATAAATACATGTAATATGTGCATATGTGCAGTCTATAAAGTGGTATATATAGGATGTATAGTGTAAAGTAAGTGTACATCAGCAAACGGAGTGAAACACAGGAGAGGTAAAGGTATACAAAAATTATAAAAACAATAAATAGATATAAAAGATACAGAGTGAATGGGTGAACATAGTGTATGCAGTCCGTCAATAAATAAATAAATGTAATGTGTGCATATTTGCAGTCTCTAAAGTGTTATATATAGGATGTATAGTGTAAAGTACGTGTAAAGTGCGCCAGTGGTTAGAGTCCAAGATGGTTGCAGATAGTGCATGTTTAAAGGTAGATGGTGCATGTTTAAAGTTCTTAAAGTCCTAATAGTTCTCATATGGTCAATCATGGCACAGTAAAGGGCTTGGGCACCAAATAGAAGAGGGCAGGGGCTCAGTCAGTGTCCAGGCTGAGGGGTGATGGGGTTGAGGATGGATGGTGAATGCATTCCCCCTTGTTTTTCTCTTATCCATGTCTTTGACAGCTATTATACCTCCTCAGCCCCCCCACATACATGGTAATTGAATTGGGAGCGTCACCACGTCCTCCAGCTGTGTCCCCAACCCGATGGATGATTGTATGTGTCCGGGTATAAAGACCTCTTGTCCACTTCTCCTTCTGGATTCAGGCTGCTGCTGGGTGAAGGCTATTAAAGGGTAATCACGTTGGCAGTGATTTCACCTTGTCCTCCCTGCAAAGACCACAAGCCTGTAAAAATACACAAAGCAGCTTCATATAGACAAAATGTAAGGTATTATTACCAAAAAGAAGTTACAAAATAAAAATCTGGGCCAATTTGGACCTTTTAGAAGCTTTTGTGAACCAAAATGTGAAACTAGTCTGGCTTGCTGGCACATTAACAACCTTCTACGTGGGATTGTAGTCTAAAAACACTATTTTCCATTACAGACACAGTAAATCACCACAAACTACACACCCACATTTTGCTTCCACAAACCCACGGTA
Organism: Sebastiscus albofasciatus; assembly: GCA_916701655.1. Lineage (NCBI taxonomy): Eukaryota > Metazoa > Chordata > Actinopteri > Perciformes > Sebastidae > Sebastiscus > Sebastiscus albofasciatus. The sequence continues at coordinate 74,524 of CAKAOI010051713.1, forward strand.
TGTGTGGGCTGTGTAGCGCCCTCTGATACCCATTTTGTGAATTATTTGAGCCCAAGCTGCTACTTCTATTGGCTGGAGCAAACCTTGACAAAAAGTAAACACCCTCCGGCAGTAGTGACCAAATTTGATGGCAGCTGTGTAAATGGAGTCTTTCACAATAATAAATCATTAACCTTTTAGTCAGCAAGCATGCTGTCCCCTCAACGTTCCCGAAAGCCAGCTCCAAATCGTCCCGCTAATATCAATGAAATGCCATTTTCAGTCTTTAACATTTTTTGTTATGCTGCGCAGTGGGGAAGTTGGAGCGCATCCTGCTCTCGGGCTAGATAACACTCTCACTTCCCACTGCTGAATGAGAAGGTGGGAAAATCAAGTGGTGAGAAGACAAAAAGGACGCACTGCTCCTCCACAGTGGACACAGGGCATTTTCCACCTGGCACATTTCTTAATGGAACAAATGTCGATTCATCGGGAGCGGCCGAGCAGGGCATGGCTTTAAGCAGTGAGTAGTGAGCCTATAAAGAGTTTGACTTGTGAGGATTTTAATGCACTTGTTGTAAGCTGAACAAGCTGGCTTGTGGTGCCTCGGCTTCAGCGTTTGTTTATGTGTTGGTCCAGGACTCCTGCTGCTCTGTATGGTAGCCTCTGAGGTGTGGGATGCTGAGACCAAACCCATAGATTTTGTTTGTAATAAAGGCGCCAGGAGGGCTATGAATATTGTGGCAGAGATGGAGAGTGCACTGGTGAGGATACGACTCTTACAGATACATTTCTCTGACTCCCTTCCTCTTGCTGGGGTGATGCAACTAATCCTCATGCCTGTCTGTTGTTACCTGTAGTCTCCCATCAGTCTGTCTCTCTGTAGTCCACCCATTTGTCTGGCTTCTGTCTCCTCCATGTGTCCTCCCTTGCAGAGTGACTGTAATGGCTCGACGACCCTCTCCACACTGGTTCAGCTACCATGTACCGAGCTTCATGTTGCATCTTGGGAAAACAAATCAGTATGTTGGCACATGTATGAGTCCAAACTCTTCTTCCACAATAGTTTTCTTACTTATTGGATTGAGTGGTTTATCTCGTCTTTAATACAATTTGTATGTGTGTGTGTGTTACCGCAGCACCAGGAGAAGAGAGGAGACATAGTTGCATCCTTGAGGCTTCTTATTGAAGGTGTGAAGGTTATGAGGGCCCCAAGCCAGCCAGGATGTGGCACTTCGCTGCTGCAGAGACTGGAGAACAACATCAACAACCACCTGCTCATTATCACACACCTTCAGCTGAGTGTAAGAATCAGTCACAGTTATAAACTGCATGCAAACAAGCACTGATTTTTGGTGATTTGTTGGTCAAAAGAAGTGTGTACATGTTGAGGTTAAAATTGCTATAAATTAAGCTGCAACGTTTCTGGATGTCTTGGATACATATAACCTTATATTTCACAGTTGAGAAGCTCCCAAAGACACATCAATACGGACAATGGAATGCTTTTGAAACAGCATAGGCTTCTCAGAAACTTTCCCTTTTGATTTTATTGTCCTGGTGCCTTGTCCTTTTGACCTGTAAATCAAAGCTAACCAGGCTCACTGTGTCTTCGTCACTCGCACAGAAACAGAGCCACGTAAAATGTAGCTGTGTGTCGATGATGAACATTAACAAAACATGAGTGAAAAACGTGTTGACGGGCTTCTCTCTCACTGATTTGCATTGGATTCAGAGGCATTATCGGTTTCCTCTGGTGGGGAAATATCCTGGTTTCTCATAAATCTGTGGCTCTCTGGAGTATCTGTGCCCTGGGAGTGATGATGTTATGCTGTGTGACCTCCACGCCTTCCTTCCTCAGGACAAGAAGAAGATAGCAGTGCATACTTTCCCAGTGAGACACAGTACAAGATGGATGCCATGTGATCTTTGTTTTACATAATATCCTAAAATTCGGGAAGTTGATCTGGAGATTTTCTGCTGTCAATAATCAGTGTGTCTATCAGATTTTTAATCTGTGTTGGGTGTTATGTCAGCCTCCTTTATCTTTTGGGGTTTTTTTCGGTTTCAATATTACAACTACCTTCATTGGTGTGTTTTCTGTTTGGACCAGCAGGGGCCAGTGGTGAGTCCGGCACTGTCTTGTGTTCCTCGAAGCACCCAGAGTCTGAGCACAGTCCTGTTGAACTACAACCAGCTAATCTCAGGCAAACTGGATCGGTTCATGGTTGACCTGGAAGACAGATGCATTTCCCAGTGACACAAGAACAACTTCAGAGGACCCAATGCTCTTCACAAACTGCGGGATGAGTTCAAATGAAGCCCCAGGGCAATAAAAGAAGAATGAAAATCTAACTGAGCAAAACAGCTGGAGCGATCTGGATATTCTCCTCAGCTTGTTGTCTTTCTCAAATTTCTAATATGTGAAAAGTTTGCTTTTGTATAGTTGTGACGTGGACACTCTTTAAGAGTAAAAAGAAGAAATACATCCTTCTCTGCTGGTCATTAAGAGGAACTACAGCTGGAGAAGTAGAGGGAAATGAAAGGCAGCAATATGTCTGCAATTATGAGCCTCATGGACAAATGAATGTATGATAAGAAGACAGTTTTTTGTATCATTCTACATATAACTATGCTTTAAATTTTGTTGTAGGCCCATAGAACCAATACAAGCCTACAATCTGCCAAAAGGCAGGGATCTTTTTTTATAGCATGTAGTTTACAGGCAGCTTCTCCAAGTCTCCACTGGATGCAAAATTATCATAATCCAAATGATTGTTTCAAGTTAGGTTGTTGTCCAGCTTGATCACGTGGCCAGAACCAAAAAGTCAGTTTGTTTGGATTCATGTTTTCATGCCAGATTTGTTTTGCTCCTTAGTTAGTGCTACAAATGTCTTGCAAAGTGGATGGAAACTCACAGTCCATTCAGTCCCAAAACTGTTTTATTTTTTTTTTATTCTGTTTTTTTTATGCAAATAATGTCACTGCTAGACAGTCCTTGTACATTAGCTGAATGGAAATAATCAAAGACACTTACTAAAGAATAATATAGACTGGAAAAGTGTTGCTATATACATTTCTGGTCTGAATTTAGTGAGCAAATTTAGTTTATTCTCAATGCACTTTTAGATCTTATCTCTGTTTACATTTGTATTTTAAAGGTTATTGATATGCTGTAGATGTGGGCATGTTTCTATGTAAGCTATTGCTTTTTTCAATTCAGTATAGCTTTGTGAATTTCTGTAAGTAAATATCCAGATTTTGCATTTAAGAGGATATTTTTGCTACACTTTATATTGATGCAAATGCTGTTTATGATACAAAACCTTTGCAATATAATATGCAATAAACTCTGATTACATTCAGCCATTTAGTTAATTACTAATTCATTTATTTGGTTAGTTAGGTACTTTTTTTAGTTATGCTAACTAGTCATTTGCCCAATCACCCAATATGATCAAACAGAAACAACATCATCCAACTATTTTCAGACTCAGACATTAAGAAATGGAGATCTAAATACATCACTTACCCTGCAGGCCCTAAGACAAAAGAAGTCCATTTCAAAATAATGTCTAATATTTATCCATCCAATGAATTGTTAAGACTGAGATTTAATGTTGATCACAATAACAGCAACTTTTGTGAGACTGAAATTGAAACTACTGATCATCTGATTTTCCACTGTATATATTCTGCGGCATTCTGGGAAGATTTGCAGGACTGGCTGTCAACCAAAATCCAACTACTTGCTCCTCTCACAAGAGAAAATATTGTGTTTGGTATTAACATGAAGGACATTAACAGTGACTTGATATTGAACAATCTGATACTACTGGCAAATTTTTTCATCCATGCATCCAAATGGAGGAAAATGAAACCCCTATTTTCCATTTTCAAAAGGGACCTTGTGGACGATCGTCTCAATGCTTTAAGACTAATGAAAGGACAACATGCAAAGTCTCTTCTCAGAGTTTATGAAGAACTGAACATATATGATGATGACCCCTAGAGCTACTATGGAAGAGTGCAGCCTTATTATTTATTTATACATTTATTTTTTGTTCCTTTAATTATTTTCTACCCTCTTTTATTTTTATTATCCTATTTTTTATAATTTAAGTTATCTTTCCTATCCAATTGTGCCTTGTATAATAGAAGTATTGAGTTTAGATTGCAATGCCTTAATGTTTGTAAATGAATTATCTTCAATAAAAAAAAGCTAAAAAAAACACACGAGTTGGGAAACTCTCGCGAGATGCTGTAAGAGTAGGCGTTGATCTCGAGAAGTTTGTTAGGTTGTTGGACAACGAGTCTCGCGAGAGTTCGCGGATTACCTTCTAGACAAAACCAATATAAACGGCCGGTGGATTAATCAAGGATAAACTGTATCTGATTGGATGAGCCCTTCACATGAGGTTACGTCATTTTTTTTCATTAGCAAACCGTCGGTCATTACCTGCAGCAGGTGAACCGGGCTCGGTGAGGGTGGACGACGTGCGGAGGTTAATGGCGGCTACTCGACTAATTTAGCGAGCTAAACGCTGAATCTAACGCTTAGCAACTGTCCTGTCACCATAGCTACAGAAGAGACGTTATTTTCGGTTGAAACTGTGCTTCTTGGTTGACGCCAGAAAACTGCATTTAACGGCTAATTTAGCTAACGTAAACGCTTAGCAACTGTCATGTCACTGTAGCTACAGAAAAGCCATTAAGCGTTAATTTCGGTTGAAACAGCTTTTTGGTCGACGCCAGCCAACTGCATTTAACGGTTAATTTAACGTGTAGCAACTGTCATGTCACCATAGCTACAGAAAAGCCATTAGGCGTTAATTTCGGTTGAAACAGATTTTTGGTCGACGCCAGCCAACTGCATTTAACGGTTAATTTAACGTGTAGCAACTATCATGTCATCATAGCTACAGAAAATACGTTAGGCGTTAATTTCGGTTGTGCTTCTTTGGTCGACGCCACTGAGTTGTTATTAACGCCTAATTTACGTAAACCGCCATGTCAGAAAAGGCTCCGCTTCTTCATTACCGACTCACCACCAGCGCCAGTCCGCTGCCGAAAGATGTGTCCAAACCCGCCGGTCGACGGACCAAGGACAAGGAGAAGACCGCCCTGAAGCTCGGAGTGGTGTTCGGCGTGGTCATACCGACTCTACTGTCCATGTTCAGCGTCGTTGTGTTCCTGCGGATTGGTGAGTCAGACGAGGGCAATTTTTCCTCAATATTATTATTTTTTTATTTTATTTTTATTTTTTATTATTATTATCATTATCATTATTATTATTATTTTTATTTATTTTTTATTTTGTTTCTGCACATTCTCCTGTTCCACACGCCAGTCCAGATGGTGGCGGTAATGCACCTCTAAGATGATTTGCCAACCGCCAATAAACACCAAAGGAGAAAAAGAAGACAAGGGCAAACAACTTTAATATTAAAACTTGAGTCCGTCTAAATCTATCTATTCCATAAATTCCCCTCAGGATAAATAAAGTACTCTCTTATAGGGCTGCCCCCTCTTAGTCAATTAGTCGAGTAATCAGACGTTTTGGTCTTAGTCGACTAAGATTTCTTTAGTCAATTAGTCATTTTTTTATGCCTTTTTCAAGCTGAATGACTTACTTCCAAGAAACGTATGAGCACATCAGAGGTGAGTAGACAAGGGAAAACAACTGTAATCTGAAATCTGAAAGTGTTGTCCTAAAAAGAAGAACTAAAACACAAAATAACTTACACAAGTCTTCTGATAATATGTGCTTCCGGTTCAATTTGAAACAGGTTATGTCGAGGCTAGCAAATGGGTGAAATAATCCATTTTGAGGTTAGCCTGTGAATTACTTATTCGAGTCTCAATAAAATACTAATATAATCTCAAATCCTATCATTTTAAAATGTGTCATGTCGGTTTGTTTTTTTCAAGGACTGTACCTAACATGTTTTCCTTAGCTATAGATTCATCTTAGTCATTCACCAATCATTAAAATGACGTTGTTTCCCAGAGCGCATGGTGACATCTTCAGTTTGGTCCAACACTGTCCAAAATCCAAAGATATTCAGTTTACAATAAGTACAAAAGTAGCAGAAATGACTGAAACGAACAACTAGCACTACTTCATTTCATCTGTTGTGTCCATAACATCTGTTTCTATGGTCCATAATGTATAATAGATCAGTAAAACAATGCTCTTTGTTACTTTGCAAACAACAAAGTAATGCTACATGCTTGAGCTGAACATTATAAATAAGACTTTCAACTACCTCTTGCAGGATTTGTTGTGGGCCAAGCAGGTCTCTACCAGGCCATTGCCATGTTCATAGTGGCCTACTTTATCATCACAGTGACTGTGCTTTCTGTCTGTGCCATTTCCACCAATGGGGCTTTAGATGCTGGAGGTGCCTACTGTATCCTTTACTGCTGAGAGAGATTTGTGCTGTACAGCTTAAAAGCCTCACTTGGGTGTCTGTGATTAAGCCTGACTAATGGATTGAGAATATGTCCCTGCTCTTAATTTCTCCCCATGATTTATTAGGGCTGGGACGGTACTCCTTTCTCCCGATTCGATACCATCACGATACTTGGGTGCCGATTTGATATGTATTGCGATTCTACAAGTATTGCGATTCGATATTACAATTTATTGAGATTTTGCTGCTGTTTGATTTTGTGACAGATACAGAACGGATATGATGTCACGTTACTCAGACTACAACAATATAAGCGGTAACTTCCTCTACCTCCACTTGGACTCAGATGAAGTAGATGTATAGATTCTGGCATAAACAATCGATTTCAAAATCAAATGGGATTTATCCACCAATAACACAGGTTCCCTCTGGTGTAAATCTGTCTTGTGGTTGATCTTTAATGGCCTTTTATTAAGGTGAGATATTGATGTGTCCAGTCTTAGTTTACATTTATAAATCTGGAGTCCGAAATCCCTCAACTTGATCCCCAGACATGATCAGCCGAGCCCTGGGTCCAGAGTTTGGCGGCAGCATTGGGATCATGTTTTTCTTTGCCAATGTGTGCGGCAGTGCTCTCTATGTTTTGGGTCTGGTTGAGGCTATTATGTCTACCTTTGGCATCCCAGAAGGTAAGGTAAAATTAGGACATGACATCTAGGCATGCATGAGTATGTTGATATATTAATCAACCCAGTTTTACTGTCCCTCAGAGGGTGCTGCAGGTCCCCATCAGGTGCTGCCCTCCGGATATTGGTGGTCTCTGCTGTATGGCACTGGCCTGCTCTTCCTGTGTTTCAATGTCTGCTTGGTGAGACTTCATTTGTTTTTACTTCATTTTTTTTTCTCACTGTCGGCTCATCTTTGGCTTGCACAAATAGAGGGTGTTGTGATTTATTTTTCTGAGAACCATGTTTTGCTAAATACACAACCATTTAGAATAAAAGGACTTTTAAGTCCAAATCCCTGCTGTTGATTACATTGCACTATTTAAAAGTATTGGAAGATGAATTCAACACTTACAAAAGTTTATTGTGCTATTGCTAAAAATAATGTGTTACAATTGTTAAAAAATATGAAGTTTGTCCATACTGCAACCCTAGAGGAAAGGCCACGAATAATTCGAATTTAAAAAGTATGATTATACTCCATAAATTTCATGGCAATCTGATCATTAGCTAAGAGATCTTGAGTGAGCTTTTTTTGAGCTAAAATAGTGAGCTAAAATAGGAAGGCTTGTGTAGATGTTTCTATCTATTCCAACAATTTCCCTCAGGATAAATAAAGTACTCTCTTATAGGGCTGCCCCCTCTTAGTCAATTAGTCGAGTAATCAGTTGTTTTGGTCTTAGCTGACTAAGATTTATTTAGTCAATTAGTCACTTTTTGTATATCTTTTTCATGCTGAATGACTTATTTCCAAGAAACTTATGAGCACATCTCTGGTAAACACAAGATTTAAAGTGGTGCTTTTGTATAATTCTTTGTGGAGAAATTTAGTTTTACAGATCTGTCGATTCAATCAACTAATGGATTAGTCGACAAAGTCATTTGAATGTTAGTCAACTAAGAATTTATCTGGTCAAGGACAGCCCTACTATCTTATCATATCTTATCTCTTATATTGTGTAAAAGTGGCAATTCTTGACAGATTTTGGTGCTATAAGAAAGGAAAGGAGGTCATCATGAATTTTTTAAGTTAATCACTGAGGACGGTGAATATCCACTCGCAAACTCCATAGCTGGTAATTTTCAAGATACCTTGCCTTGGGCCAAATTGACAGTCAAGAGAAAATTGAACTTGAAAGTGGTGCTAAGGGACATATTTGGATGTGTAACATAAGTCAGTAGTTCCTAAATTTAACTGGCTTGTCATTACAGGTGGGTGCCCACATCTATGCCAAAGCAATCTTTATTATCATCATCATAGTTGCGGCAGTTTTGGTTACTATCTTCATCAACTTTTTCATTGTGGGGCCCATCGTGGTGATTCTACCAGATAGTTCTGGTCTAAATGGTACCAGCCTGAGCACAGGCAATTACACTGGCTTCCAGCTCCACACCTTGAAGGGCAACTTATTGCGTAAGTGTTGGACATGTTGTCAAATGTGATGGTTGGGCGTTTTATATGCTTTGATAATTTTAAATCTATTTAAACAATGTCAGACCTAAAGCATTTATGATATTAGCTTTGATGTGTTAATTTAGGACCTTGAAGAAACAGAAAAATGACCCACATGGAAATCCCTGTTTGTATTGGACATCCCTGATATGTATGAATGATCGAGCCTCCTGTCACTCCTTCCAGCCAATTACACAGTAGACTACACCACCGGTGTCATGATGAATTTTGCCACAGTGTTTGCTGTCATGTTCAATGGCTGTACTGGGATCATGGCAGGCTCCAACATGTCAGGTAAGATGGTATTAAAGAAATCTCAATAAATAAATAAATTAGTTAATTAAGGCAAAGGGTCCTATTTTCTAGCTACATGTCACTTCAAGAAGGAAGGAACCCATAACTTTGTCCCAATTTAGGGGCTGGATCTTACACCAATCATCAAGAAACACAAAGCCCATGTATGTGGGTCCTTCACAGGACTAGCTAAATCTTAACCACCTCCCTAAATCAAATGACCTGGCATCATAGTCCAAAACTAAGGGTGCATTAATGTTGTCCTAATCAACATGTAAAGGCCCAGACACACCAAGCCAACATCAAAGAACTAGTGGCGATGAAAGCCGACTGTTGCGTCGCCTCACGTTGCCTTTGTCTTGGTCGACAAGTTGCATTTGAACACAAAGCATGGACGACAGCCAGGTAGCGTGTACGTCCTGCGCCTGCGTGAGATGAAATAACTATCTTCCTACCAGCAGGTGGCGGTAGTCTGTATTTGTCATTTAAAAAGGGAAAACGGAAAACCGAGGATGGCGGATTTACAAGTTGTTATGATACGTACATGTAACAAAGCGGTGTTTGCCGACCATTTTCAAACCGCTCTCACTCACCACTTCATTCCAGATGGCCTTGTCTCTGTGAAAATATCTGTGCATTGGAATGATCAGATGAGATGACGATGAAAAATTATAAGAGCCTCCTGTGCGTGTGCCCTCTCGACTTTACTTGTTGGTTTGCTTAGCCTCACATTTCTCTTCTCGTGCACTGATTCATTTAAGCTGAACAGCCAATCGGAGTGATTTCTCTCACCGATGGGCTCCACCGCCAATTCAACATGCTGAATCGACCGAAAAACCTCAGACACAGGCAGACTAGAGCTGACGGTGCGGGACACACTGCAAGAACTAGGGCGACAGGCGCTCACCGACAGCCGACCGTGTGTCAGGGTGCACTGTAGAAATACCAGTTGAAAATTGGGACAGGTTTCATAATGTGTCAAGTTTACAGTATAAGCTTTGATGTTTAACTTCATCACGTGATGAGCAAATGGTGTGTCAGTAATAGGAAATAAATCTAGGCAGTAAAGGCAGGTCTAGAAATGTGGACTTTAGTTGATCCAGCCCCTCATTTAAGACACAGTACACAACTTTGACAGCGCATCAATAATGTGTTTAATAGATTTGGATTTATTGAAGAGGGAATTTTTGTCATGTGATATCCAGGCGACCTGAAAAACCCCAGCTACTCCATCCCAAGAGGAACGCTTGCAGCTGTTCTTACAACTTTCATCACATACAATCTGCTCAGTCTGCTGGTTGCGTGGACCTGTGACCGGTTAGACACAAACACACACACTCAAACATATGAAGTAGTACTATCACAAATACCATATGAAACTAAAACATTTCTTTTAAATCTATAGAAACATTACCCACAATGCCGTGGTCATTTAAATATTTAATGGATTTTTCAAAACAAGTTTTTACATTGACGCACTTTCGCTTTTGCATATTATTGCTGTCTTTTTCAGAGATGGAATATCTCTGTTGTAGTTTGAGATTTTACTTGGATTTGTTTTGTTTGTACACCTGTCAAATAATTCGGTTTTATTAACACAGTTAATCAGATAAAGTAATTATTCTTGACTCACTGATTTAATATTTCCATTCTCCTTAGTCACCTCCTCCTAAAAGACTACAGTTTCCTAGGGGACATCAATATATGGCCGCCCCTGGTGACAATTGGGATTTACTCCTCCACCTTATCTGCTGCCATGAGTAACCTGATAGGAGCCTCCCGGATCCTGTATGCACTGGCCAAAGACAACCTGTTTGGTGAGATTCTTCAACATGTGTCCTGCTGCCCAATGTTTGCAATTCCCAACATTTGCAATGTCTCCAACATTAAGAATTACGTTCCAAAGATCAGCAAATTCTTTATTGGCAGAGTTGGGTTTTAGCTAATATGACCTCTGACCATCTCTGTAGTGAGAAGGACTTAATTACTAATCTTGCTTGTTTAGGTTATGATCAGGGCTAAATAGTTGATCCAGAGTATATGAAAGCATATCCAACTCCAGCTGGTCTTCTATAAAGCTGAGTCAACATTTTAATAATCAGCCATCTGTTGAAAGAGGCCTCCCATCTCAAATGTGAGAAATTGACACTTGTTATTAATTTCATCATGTCGTTTTCCAAGTGGAGGCATGTTAATTTGGAAAGCATCGTCTGACAACAGATGGCTGGCAGTGTTGACTTTCTCAGAAGAAGAAAAATCCTTTCATTGTGCGTTTGGCTGAAGGACGAGTGCAGGATGACTCAGTTGTTGATCTGATTTAGGACCATGAGCAATAACGGAGTGACTTTTGTTAATGTTTTAATTCTCTACAGGTGGCGTCCTGGCTCTGGCAAGGAAAACATCTCGGAGTGGGAACCCCTGGGCCTCTGTGCTTGTCTCCTGGTTGCTTGTACAGGTAGGTTAGTGCAAACTGCATGCAAGGAGTAGTGACAGTTTTCATCTGTGAATAAAGTTTAGAGTGACTCAGCTTTAGCTCTGCTAAAGCTCAAACAGAGTCACTTCTTTTGCCCTCAACCCCTTCCTGTTCATATTGATCTTTCACATGTTTGGTGACCTAGTTCACAACTTCACTGTGTGAAATTACTTATTAGCCACCTTCCAAATGGATATCTCTTACCATAATGCATTAACTTCTTAACCTGACCCTGTCAGATGGGTTGTTTCACAGAACCATCTGAGAAGCCGTCATTGGAAACTGTTTGGAAAAGGACAGGCTCTTTCAAAAAATACTTGGCAGGTGATTAGATAAACCATTTGTCAACCATCTAACAAAAGCAAAACTAATTTGGAGGTGAAAACATCGCTTTCAGTGCTGTACTTTGCTCTTCTTTCAATGAAAAAATACTATCCAGTTCTGATTGCTATTTCAGCATCTATGCTAACCTCTTCAGGAGCCGCCATTATTGTATATAAACTGTAGCCGCTCCGTGTCGTCTCATACTGTGGTCTCATACGTCTAAGCATCGCCAATAGGTGCAGTAGCTCCTCACAAGACGTTGATTGGTGTGTTGTCTGGCGATCCAGACACAAACGCATGACTTGAAGCCTGGCGAGATGGATTTTCGTGTGATGTTTGATCCTGCGATTATCGCGTGATCTTGTGACATCGCAAGAATCCAGCTGCCATGCAAGGTTATTGACAGCTACCCATAAACCCTTAAACAACAGATGAAGATAAAAAAATATAGCTCTATACACCCGAATTGTTTGTTTTTAAGTATGGTTTTCATTTTGCGTTCTGCTTTTAATGTGTAAAAGTAACAGGAGGCGTCTATTTCAGTAATGAGGAAGATGAAGTGGACAAAAGTTGAACTTTCTTGCCCTAATTGTATAACCCACAATTTCTGGGATTACATCAACATTTTGCATTATACTTTATATTGCCACTGCTTGTTTGTTTTTTGTAAATGTGTTGGTGAAAAATGCAGTGCTGCTCTGAGGGGAAAGTAAAGGGAAGAACTGGAATGGACGCAGATAAATTAGCAGCTGACCATCTACTATTCCGCGGTGCAAAACATTTTGCGCTCCGCTTCGGATTGACTGACCATTTGTCAAATGAAGAGCATTTAAAGCTTGAAAGGTTTTGCCAGGGAGACAGCAGGGCACTGTCCTGTTACACTAGTAAGTGAACTCCTCATTTCACTACCATGCCACTTAGCATCAGCATATTAGCTAGATAGCAAGGTCTGTTACATTATTCTTTGAAGTCATGGGCATGTATAGTATAGCTGAAATTTAAGACAGTTAAGCTGTTTATCAAGGTGGTTTGTGTTGGGGTCAAGGGACATCCAGAGGTCTGAAGCTAGGTGTGTAGTCTAGCTAAAGGGATTGTTTGTATACATTGTTCACAGTAACATTTAAAGGTACTATATGTAACAATTTATATTTATTTATCACTTTGTATTGCCATTGTGTGAACAGATTGTAATGTAACGTAAAACTGAGACCTTCCCCGTTTTTCTCAGTTGCCTATATATAAAATATTGATTAGACATGTAAGCCAAATTGATGTTCTTTATTCCTTCCACTAGGTGGTGCTGTTTGCTGGTAAATTGAACACCATTGCTGGTATTGTAACTATCTTCTTCTTATTGGTCTATGCTGCTGTGAACCTGGCCTGTCTGGCTCTTGAATTGGCTTCTGCACCAAACTTCAGGTACGGTGCAGGATACTGGCAGGTTTTCTGTTTTGAATTTTGTTTGCACCATCGTGGAGGAAACGGTAATTTTCATTCAATATTATGTCTTTTCTTTGTTTGTTTTTCATTTAGACCCTCATTCCGTTGTTTTACATGGCATACATGCACTCTGGGCATTCTTGGTTGCCTGGTCATGATGTTCCTGATTAGTGCCATTTATGCATTTGCCAGCATTGCCTTTATGCTCCTGCTCTTAATGCTTATTCACTACCTCGGTCCCATCAGCAACTGGGGCTACATCAGCCAGGCGCTCATCTTCCACCAGGTGACACACAAGTCATCTCTCACTGAAGCAACAATATGATGCAAGTTTGCATGAATTACTACATCACATCTTTATTCACTCAGGTGCGCAAGTACCTGTTGATGTTGGATGTGCGTAAGGACCATGTGAAGTTCTGGAGGCCCCAGCTGCTGCTGATGGTCGCCAACCCTCGCAGCTGTACAGGTCTCATGGCTTTCATTAATGACCTGAAGAAGAGTGGCCTCTACGTCCTGGGACATGTAAAGCTGGGTTTACTGGGTAAGGATTGTCTAGGTAGGAGACAGATGCATATATACATTTTTTAATTGGTCACTCATACTAAACCCAAAATTAAAGTTTTGAAGGCTTTATAGGTAGCTGTTTAAACTTTAGTAGCTGTAGCCTTTGTCGTTAAAGGCTATAATGAACAGCAATCTGATATTGACAAGTTCAGGGTTCAGTTCAAACACAACATGCACCGTCACTTCTGTTTCTCTCTCTTTCCGTCTGTCTCTCTCTTAACCGCACACACAGACACTCGCTAACGCAAGTAGCATCTAACCTACGCACTGAGTTATTCCTTAAAGGAGTTCGCTACCTGTATAACACATTAGTTTAAAAAACATCTAAAAAATACATAAATCCTCGACTAGGCCTGAAGTTTTCACAGTGAGGGGAATAAGTGTCAAAATGTACATAACCTATAACCTTAACCCCCTCCTGCAGTGTAAGCCGCATCAATAGGTATGCTCCAATCATTCATACTAAAACCAAAATACACCCAAATACACTGCGACCTTTTGTTATTTATACTGGGAGCTGCTTAATGTTGGTAACTGGCAACAAACACACACATGCTGCCCTTGAAGGAATGAGTTGGTTCTCTTTCCCACACTTTTGACATTGTGTGTCTTTGCGTGTGATTCTGTAGACGGGTTGCCCTCTGATCCGCTGCAGAGCCGTTACGAGTCCTGGCTTTCTCTAGTGGACCATCTAAACATCAAGGCATTTGTCAACCTCACCCTGGCAGACTCTGTCCGACGCGGAGTTCAGAACCTGCTTTTCATCACAGGCTTTGGTGGGCGAGTCTACACTGCTGCTGTATGAGGATATTGGATAACTAGGATTGTGTTACTCACAAACTCATCTGTTTGTATCTAGGCGGAATGAGGCCAAACACCCTTGTCTTGGGTTTCTATGATGACTGCACCCCTCAAGACAACCTCCAAGGTACAATTCTCCCGTCTACAGGCTATGGCTTGGATACAGTGACTCCATCCATAGACCCCCAAGAGCAACGGTCTCCCTTCTTCCCTAATGTGCGGGGTTTCGAGGAACTCAAAGACCTTCAGGAAGAGGAGTATGTGTCTGTGATTGCTGACGCTGTAAAAATGGGGAAGAATGTGACACTGGCCCGTTACTTCAACCAATTCAACCGGGACAAGGTCTTGGCGTCGGTAAAAAAGATTAGGAGCCACCGAAGCACGACGGGGCCATTCGTTGACGTGTGGCCTCTGAATCTGCTTCGACCAGACAGCAGCGGTTACGTCAATATCTGCTCACTGTTCCTGCTGCAGTTGGCCTGCGTGCTTCAAGACACCCGTGCCTGGAGCCAGGCGAGACTCCGCCTCTTCCTGTGTGTGGAGGCCGGTTGCAGTCTGAAGGAGACGGAGGAAAAGAAGCTCCGGGCGATGCTAAAGGAGCTAAGGATTTCAGCTAAGGTGCAGATGGTGGCATGGGACCAGGTGGTGGCGCTCCACTGGCAGAGACAAGCAGGAAGAGAGAGAGGGAATCTGGAAGAGGCTGCACAGAATGAGGAGAGGCCAGATGAAGCTGAGAAGAAAGATGGTACCCAAACGTTTCCTAATAATGCTGCTCAGCTGACCGATGAGTACATCTGTGCTGTCAACAATCTGATTCGCCGACACGGTGCTCCTCAGCCTGCTGTGCGTTTCCTGTATTTACCCCGACCACCAGCAGACACAAGCCGTTACCGATCCTACCTGCACCAGGCGGAAGTGTTGAGTCGAGACCTGGGCCCAACATTGCTCGTTCACGGGGTCACACCTGTGGTCACTACTGACCTCTAAGATTTTACTATCAACTCTTGATCCATCAACAAGCCTGAACTGGTATTGTTCGTCCATTGGACTGTGCTTCTTGCCATCAATTTATTCACCTGATATTTAAGCTGTCATCCACAACAAACCAGTTTTATACTTGAGTCACACCCACATTCTGCAATTATGAAGTTTATATTTACCTTATATTATTAAGACACTTGAAGAAAATGGATTTGATGACCTCAAGTTTATGTCTGTTGGATATTGAATGTTATGAGTGTTTTAGGCTGTTTGGTCATCACTTGGGGATGGCGCTATAATGGCATAGAAAGCTATAAAGTTGTTATTTTTCACCCCACATTTTTTGGGGTGAAAGTAGGGAAAGGTCCTTGCAGTTCCATCGTGGTTAGAATCAGAAGTATATTAAGCTAGTGCTCTGTCCCATGCATTTGTTAAAATACTGTTATTACAGAGGAACTGCTCTTGAACATTGTCAACTTTGACTTTTTGCACATGTTAATAGAAAAATAAATGAATTGTTGTATGACCTCAGAATTCTTTCCCACAATTTCATTTATAATTGAGAAGAGAAAGACTTTCTGCTAATAACTACTCATTAGTCACACCTAAATCCATTTATCCAATTTGGTTTATTTAGAGTACCACTGAGGTGGTACACCCTAGTCTTGACTGTTGAATGCCTGCAGAGGGCGATATAAGCCTAGTGTCACGGCTGAGCTGATGTGCTGCACCAAGTCTGCCTTTACTAGGCTGCTGATGTACTGTAGTACTAGTGCTAATGCCAGAAGATAAATATGAATCTGCACCTTGAGCACATGTATGCTAATCGGATGTGTCACAGGTTTTCTGTATTTCAAACTAGCATCCTCACCAATACTGACTCAGCACAGACCAGTACTGGTTGACCTGTTGCTGACTGGCTGTCGTGCTGGACTGAACAATATTTCAATCTCAGAATTTACATGTTTGCAAGATGGTGAGAGGTAATTGCTTCACAGGCGTTTGTGTGTCGTAAATGGCAACAATTTCAAGTATGTGTGGTTGCTTCTTGTTACCTCCCCAAAGGAGCTGAATTTATCTGATCGTCTACAACCAAAATATCTGCATATCAATGGCTTGATTTGAATGAAATTTGGCGTGCATATCACATGGAAACTTAAGAGGAAGAAACCTGCAGGTATAACCAAGATTCAGTAAAAGTGCCAAGCTCATGGTTCATATACAAAATGTAATACTCAGAATGCTTTCCCATTCTTCATAGATCATTTTGTTGCATATGCACGCTCCAAACAGGTATTCAACGGTATCATGGCTCTTGAATTACATCCCTAATATTTCCTCCTTTTCAGTTCTGTAAAGGGGAACGCCTTGTTATGTACTCATGTAGTTATGTTATCCATGTACTCTGATTTGTCATTTGACAAATGAAGCAACCTCTCATCTGGGCCATTGCATTATTAGAGCAATAGTCATAATTCATTAAAAACTACCTGAATGACGCAGTATATAATTTGGCATGAGAAGTGTGTGGTGGGCGATGGCGAGACTGTACCTGCTGATGGAGAGCCGACGCCATCTGTGGCATACGTCACGTTTGATTAGAGAAAATTCCATGAGTTTGCACATAAGAGTATTGACACCCGCCGCCTACACGTCACTGACAACCTGCATGTGGGAGGGAGCGTGTTCACAGATGGAGGCAGTCTCATGGGCTCCAAGTACTATAAAGAGATACCACGTTCACAGTTGACGAGGAAACATGGGCATGCATCTACACATTTTAAAGACGATCTTTATTTGGAAATCACAAAGAATTAATAGTGCACCTGTAGATGCATCCAGATTGTCAGAGCAGTTTTTGATGTCAGATTGAGTGTTATCCTTCTCTTCCGCCCAAAGCCAACAAATGGAAAGCTGGAGGGACTGAATCACTTCCGACCGGTGATTAGCTTGGAGACGGAGAGTTGCTGTCAACGGAAAAGCCTAATCAACTGTAACTATTAAAACCCCGGTGGCCCTTTGCTAGGCTGGTACTTGTGTTTTGTGAGAGGGACCAAGTTGTGTTAAATGCAGGGTTTGTTAGAGCCCCTTAAGAAAAAACTGGCTAGGGTTTTTGTCTAAAATTAAATGAACATTGTTGAGTATAAATAGTTTTGATTCAAGCCAGACTAGCAATGATTTTGGAGAAAAATACATTTTTACATCCTAGCCTACTAGCTTTAATTCAGTTAAAAAGATTAAGACATTAAAGGGGAATTACACCCATTTTCAAAATTCATGTTATTTCTATGGTTTAAGACAGTCCAAAAATATATAAATGAACATGAACAACTCTCTCCCAAATCCAGAAACAGTGCTGCTCCAGAGACAATGAATAGGGAGAGATGTTCTGAGTATATGGGAACCTTTTCTGTTTCACAACTGAGAACACTACAATAGAATAAAGCTTATTTGGGTATAAAAAGAAAACATTCCCCGAAATCAGTCTTCCATTTATTGGTGCTGTAGCTGAAATCATTCACTCATTCACTACTCCCTACTCACTATCCAGGGAGTTTAATGTAGAGGACTATATAGTGAGCTCATCGGCAAAATGGAACAACACTTTCGGACACTACTCGGGTCATTTTCTCTGCGCTGTTAATTATGTCATTGCTGTCGCACAATTAAAACGTCAATCAATGTAAGGTGGTGAGGTGCACATCCAAAACTGTAGTAGGCCGGTGCAGGACCAGTAGAAGACAGCAATGAAAAACATAGAAGGTCCGCACACATAGTGGTGCAATTTATTGGCATATCTATAAGTGACGTTTCGAGCCCAAGCTTCAGACTTAATAAATCAACACAGAGATGCCATCTTTAAAGGGTAAGCACTCTGGTCACATGATAGTCACATATTGTCACAATTGCACTCTTAAGGGAGCTACAGTGTGCGGACCTTCTTCTACATTTTGCACAATTAAAACGTGCCAGATCAACGTTGGCTGGTAAACCATCCATAATAAATACTGTATTAAATACTGTATGTATTTTTGTGACAAATACATATTGTAAACTATTTTGTTAAGTTGCTTATTAGCAAAATGCTCTGAGGGAATTTAAGTTCCCCCTGGTAAACAGTGATGCAGTGCAATGTTTATTTTATTGTAAAAAGGTAAGAACAGAAGGAGTAAAGTGGTATGCCCTGCCCTCTGCCGTCTGCCGTGGTGGCAATAAGCATATCTTCCCAAATGAATGAATACAAAGTACTGGGGATGCACCGATACCGGATCAGATATCGGGCTGATGCTGACTCAAATAGCTGCATAGGCTATTGGTGAGAACTTGAATTCCTGTTGAAGTTTTGACCAATTTGTTGCTGTTACTGTATGCCCTATGACATCACAAGTTAGAGACTTACTTCTCTGGTTTCTGGCTTTGAGAGAGAGGAAATAACATATTGGAATTCTCAGTTTAGGTGGTGTTCCCCTTTAATTTCCCCGTCAGTACCAATTTTGACAGGGCAGAAACTGCTGGCCCTTCCAAATAAATTTAGAAAACACAGTCTATTCATCTCTTTTCATCAATAAACTGGTGAGGACTAAGTGATCAAAAGCACTTTATTCCAAAGCTTGCTTTTGTTTCACGAGGTGGATGACATTAATTCACCTTACCCATTTCATTCAAAAGTGCATTGAAATAGCCCACAATGTATCATCATCATCGGAAGAGGTGCTGAACAAAAGTGCAGTTCGAGGTGTGAATCAGCACTTGTAGCTTGCTGACTAATACCTTTAATTCATTCTCACCACCATGTTGGGAGTGGGATCCTCTCAGACTCTAGTCATGGAAATAATTCTGCATGTTATCATAAAACATCCAGTGATCAATAGCAGGAATTTAACCATAAAAGGGGCATGAGCATCCTGTCACAACATCACTCTGATTGAGAGGAATAATAAAACATTGCTCTGAACTGCTGACCTTTGGATCATTCAGTACCTTTGGCACACTGTGGCAGATAAACTCTCGAGTTATGTGTTCAGCTCTTCAAATCACTTGACAAAAATGCCTCCTAATATGAAGATGTGTGATTTTAGTGGGATGTGTAGGCTGGGCATTTGACCAAATCAACCATCATGGCATCGTAGAATACTATGGAGATGTCTTAGGATAAAGCTTCTCTAATAACCATTAGATTTGGCCAGTCAATACTTTCCCTTAAAAAGTTAATTTAACACCCCCTAATGTTTGCATAGTGTTGATCTCTGATATTAAAGGGGACATATCATGCTCATTTTCAGGTTGATACTTGTTCTTTGGGTTTCTACCAGAACATGTTTACATGCTTTAATGTTCAAAAAACATATAATTGTTCTCGTACTGTATATCTGAGTATACCTGTATTCATCCTCTGTCTGAAACGCTCCGTTTTAGCACCTGTCTCTTTAAGCCCCCCTCCCAAAAAAGTCTAGTCTTCTCTGGTTGGCTTGCGAGACAAACATGGTGCACCTTTGCAAAGGTAGTTCTCAAGCCGTTGGTAGACATACTCAGATAGGGGGCAGTATATTCTAATGAGTCGGGATGCACCGACGGTATCGGCCGACGTTCACCGATGGCAGTGGCTGATGTTTAGCGGTTGTATTGCATCAATTTTGCGGCATCTAAATGTTATGTTGGTTATTTGCACTCGGTCTCGGACAACAGTAACCAGCTGCCGATTCAGAGAAGAATGCTACTAGTCCACTGGTTAAGGGCTGAAACATTCTTCTCATTAAGTAGGTAGTTTTTATAGCAGCTAGAAAGGCTTTTGAAACAGTAACTTAGTACTTGATCCTTTTATTTCACAGTTTGTGGATTGGTAGGCACCTCAGATACCCAAATGTACTGTATGTGCACAAGTGCTGAAAAAGTGAGTTTTTCATGATATGTCCCCTGTAAGG
The DNA here is from genome assembly GCA_916701655.1 of Sebastiscus albofasciatus. Classification (NCBI taxonomy): domain Eukaryota; kingdom Metazoa; phylum Chordata; class Actinopteri; order Perciformes; family Sebastidae; genus Sebastiscus; species Sebastiscus albofasciatus. Next base: position 94,899 of record CAKAOI010051713.1, read on the forward strand.
CTTAAAAATGGGAGTGTTTGTGAGAATGTTTGCTCAATTGACAATTTGTATTTGTAATTGTTTGGCTCCTTGACTGGCAAAATGTTGGCAAGCACTAAACCTAATACCAGGCTTCATACTTCCACTTTCTACAGTCAGCTGTCACCTGGTATAGTTTGGCATGAAAAATAACCTGGCTAATGCAATTTATCGTTGGCAGTTGTGTTTGGTGGCGGTCGGCAACAGCTCCAATGTACTTTCTGACGAAGAGACAACGCCATCTGCGGCATACGTCACGTTGCAGCAGAATTCCACGAGTTCTCATATAGGAGTACTGACACCCGCCTACATGACACTGACAATCTGCATGTGGGAGGGAGTGTGTTCACAGACGGAGGCAGTCTGGATTCTAAGTGCTATAAAGAGATGCCACGTTCACAGACTCCTGCTAAAATACAAAGGACTTCATACAGCACACAGCATTCCCAACACACTTACGACACAAAGCAACATTCTGTTGCAGTCTCAAAACAATCCGCCCATATTTTCTCCACAGCCATCGGTGTCAGTTTGAGGGTGATCCCTCCACGCCCACAAGGATCTGAATCACTTCCGACTGATTGGCTGTAGGATGGAAAGTTGCTGATGTACTGTATGAGCCTTTATTAGGCTGGCAATTATGTTGAGTAATAAAAAACAGTATTGACTAGGGCTGCACAGTTAATTGAAATTTTATTTTTTTAATATGGCCTATTGCAATTTCCAAATCACAGGAGGCGCAATAATTGTCAGAGGCAAAATGTTGTCAGAATACCATTTTAAATTAAATATTGTGGTGCAGATGGTACAGATGTCCACAAAAATCACACCATAATCATTTTAATTTTAGTTTTCTAGTTTTTTTTTCTGAAAGAATTACAGAAATATTGATAAATCAAAGCAAAACTGTAGATATGAGAGCAAGAATGCTAATGACCTCTGTCTGGCTTTTGAAAAAAAAAAAAAGAAATAGAAGTACCTCAGTACCAATATGGTGACCATCATAAAAAAGCAAGTTTTGTGTTCCTTATAATTGATGTTTTTCTGTGTAGGAGAGAAACATTGTTTGGTTTGTTTGTCACAAAGTCATGTGCGATCATGGTGTTCCTTTCTGTGAACAGCAGAATATGTGCTTTTGAAAATTTGTCACATTACTGTAACGTTCTTGGCAGGAAAGGGAATATTGTAATGCATGTTTGTGTACCGTCCACCCACATACTGTCGTACCCTCAAATAATTAACCAGGCTTGCAACGTAGCCACGTAATCTCTTGAACTCTCTTTAACCAGATTTGAGTTTCTCCATGATGCTCAAACCTAGATTAAAGTTTGTGTTTTCGTCATTGCTTTCCTCATGTGTCCGGTGGTTAGTGTGTCACCAATCAGTATTATCAAAACATCAAGCAATGTGTTTCTAATTCCTGATCTGTCCATTTTTCATCATTCAGGCTCTCAAAAGAGACAAATACAGTTTCTGATAAACTGTCAGCAACATTTTTCCTGAGAGTGGGAGCTGGCAGCAGTCCATCCCATTGTGCTGATAATATCTGCAGCCTGATACATCATCTCTACTGGTGATGTAGAGGGAGAAGAAGTAACTGCTGTTACTGTGGAAATAGCACCATGTGAGAGTGGGAGGAAGACTGCAGGCTTTTGTATCCTGTGGGAGTGTACGCTTCTTCCTCCTACTGCACAAACAGCCTCCACATATCAAGTTATTTGTGGACTTATGGTGACGCACAGATTTTTACCACTGAACATATAAAGTCAGTTTTGTCAAGATCTCAAAGTAGAATTCATATTTTTGTGAATTGGTATGCGAGTTTTGTGGTATTCTGCCTGGAAAAAGAAACGGGCCTTCGCTTGCGTCTTCTGACTGTTAAAGTACGCTGAGCCCCTGGATGTCCTGTTGCAGAAAAACACAGTTGTTTTGTCCCTTTTGTCATTGAGTTAGCAGGATTTTAAAAACAACACATTTCAATTGTATTCGTTAGAAACTTATTTCATGGGCCAAGGGAGAAGCGATTAAAGACTTTAGTACAGTGCTTGAAGTGGAAAAAATAATTTCCAGTGCTCTCTTATTAATATGTTGGTGTGTGTATCGGCCGGTATCAGCAATCTCTTGCGACTTATTCCTATTTATTCTTTTCTTGTTTTAATTATGTTATACTGTGTCAGTCATAATCAGCTGTGGTTTTATTGATATTATTATACTTGGGCTATTCATCTTCTAATCTTCTATAGTAGGCCTATAATACTCCAATAATATACTTGACTCACAGGTCATTTCAGAGAGAGAGCGTTCCTATTGGCTGTGCTCCGGCTGGTGGGCGGTGCTTGGTATTTCCTTAACTGATGTCAACATGGCTGCCGGGTCACAAACTTTCTCACTTCACAGCTAAACCGTGCACTACAAGATGTTTTTGACAACATTTGAGGCAAGAAATAGGCATTACAGTAACAGAATATTGATTCATATTTGATCAGCGCTGCCTCGTTGGACCGTTTGATCGAAGTTCACGAGTGATTGACAGCTAGCTCAAAGACGGCAGCTGGACGGCAGACTCCAGATCAGCTCTGATTGGTTGTTTTCGTCTGGTCGGTGAAATCTTGCAGATGCCATTATAGGAGCACCGGAGGACACATAGGCACATGATTTTTTTTCAGATTACCTGTCTCATGCACTACTGACAGGATATAGTGCATTGCATTGCTGTGATCTCTTCACACAAATTGCTAAACTGTTGGATTACCACATGGGTATTTTTTTTTACCACATGACCCCCGGGGTCAGTACCCTTTAGTCTCTCTCAGCAAAACACCAACCTTGCTGGCCTCAGTGTGTAACATCCAGACTTGTACACCTTTTAAAGCAGTTTTGTGTACGCTTATTTAACCACACGATCATATCAGTATTCACTGCAGCCAACTTGCATAATGATCCCAATCCCACTCAACTCAGTGTTTGGTGCCTACAGCATGCTGTTAGAGTGATACTAATAGCAATACTGATGATCATATATGGTGGCTTTCACTCCACCCCCTCATACCAGGAATGCCCTTCTTTTCATAAAGGCCTTGATAATCGCCGAGCTGATTTGCGTCACTGTCACACTTTTACGAGGGAAGCTCTTACGTTTCATCATCATGTCTCATCATGTTTTTGAGCCACGGCTTTCACGGATATTATTAATCCTAGTCCGGGGACATATTAGGATATCTGCGTCACTGACTGCGTAAGGGTGGATTAGCTGTAGCGACCCGAGGCTCGTTTCCAGTGGCACTCGAAACACATTTTAATGCAGAGGGACAGTTTTAATTCAGGTTTTGCTAGGAGTTAATGTTTCAGAGTATGCATAGTATGCTGGATTTTTCCATTTGTTTTGATTTTGTGCTGTTTGTTACAGTATCTTATTGTTCACTTCAGTCTGATGGTGTGTCTGAAAAACATCGAAATAAGGCACTGAATAGATGGCAAACTTACAGTTTGTGTGTAACAGCAATGTCACATCTGTCCATACGCCTATTTATCTATACATCTTTATATACATCTGTATCCATCTATTCGTCTCGCATGATGAATGCGTGAGTGGAAGAGGATGTGACTGAGGCATGCGAGATGAAACATATGTGCATCTTTGGGGTTGCACATGCTACACACTTCTCACCTTTTTCTCTTTGCATTGGCTCAGCCTGACGCGGAGCACAAGGCAACCAGTATCAGTCAATACTGGCTAGTTCTTTCTGCCATCTGTTGCTGGTCTGTTCCTCATGTGGAAACTTGTTTTTCTGTGAAAGATTCGGTCCCATCTGTCGGCCCGATGAAGGAATGAAGACAACAACCGTTTTGATCAGTTGTTTGCTTTGTTTCAGCGGTTATGAATCACAGAATTTTAATTATATGAATAATAAAATCTATTTATATATTCATGCAGCATGTTGCTTAATTGGACCTAATTGACAAATCTTATTCAGAACTTTCTTTGTGGCTTTAGTCCAGTTATAACAACTCGGCAAATTGTCACATTTACAGATCAATGCAAATTATTAGCATCTTGTGATAATTGTGAAGTGATGATTTCTCACAGCTGACTCTTTTCCGCTAATCACTGCCTTGTCTCGACGCTCAGTTGATGCGAGGTGTCTCTCTAGAGCAGATGGGACGACCGTATCACAGCAGTGTCTCTAAATGTGTGAACGGAGGTCAGTGTTGTGTGAGAGATATGTTAATAGCATAGCAGCGTGTCAGGAAGGAAATATGCATGACTGGTTAAAAGCAAGATACACTTTGGGTTATTTTCTGATCTTTTGGGTTTGTATGTTTTATACCTCCTACGGTGTATGTACAGTTTAGTCTTCTTTTGTGTCTGTGAAACACTTTGTAATACTTTCAAAAGTTTCAAATACTTTGCTGCATGTCATCCCCTCTCTCTCCCCCCTTTCGCAAACTATCTCTGTCTCTCTAAAAAACAGCATTAAAATAAGAAATAATAATAATAATCTAAAAAATGTAATATATATATATGTATATATATATATAAAGATATGCAAGTTGCAGAAGTTATCATTGATGTGCATCATTAAATGATATTCCACCCAAAGCTGACACAGACATATCTGTAGGCTTAAAAGTTGGCTTAAAAAGTTTTTATTTTTGCTTCTTCTTGAAGAACTATGTCCACGTTTACGACTGTTTTTAGTACTTATCTTTTGATTCACATTTTAAATGTGCAGTAGTTGCAGTGGATGAAGCAGATAGCCAAAATAAGCGCACACAGCATCGTGTTGTTCTAAAGAAGATATCAACATCGGGTGTTGATCTTGATATTAGTCCATTGATATCACTGTTCATATAAAGTTGACCAATTTGTCTCCCACATAGGCTATTGTAAATCCTCCAGTTATTCATTGTTTGTATGGGAATATAGTCATAAGTCCAAGTAAACAAATACTGATCAAAACGTATAGTCTGCTGTAATTTGGGCTCTCAGCCTCCATTTTTTACTGCCTTTGGTTGTGAACATAAAGGCACTGAGCAGCAGCAATGAGAACAAAATAATAGACTTGGTATATCAGCCACTCCATTCAACACATTTCAAACTTGGCACACTGTCCTGAGGCAGCCTTTGATTCATGGTGCAAACAGAGGACAGGAAGAAATAATATCACAGTGCAAAGTATAAACACAACCACACAGTATGATGAACTGAGGGATGACAAACTCATAAAAGTCCATCATGCATTTTTAGACGGTGTAATTGGAGTAATGAGTGTTGGAATCGGTCATCAAACCAGGTCATAAGTTCACCACTTGGCAAGCGGTTTGATCAGCAGCCAACATAACAAACTCAGCCACTAGAGGGACAATTGACTGACTCCTCAGAAAAACAGACTTCAATACAATCCCCAAACATTGAGTATGTGCAGTCTTTGCTTTGGCATTGACCAGTTAACACGCGAGAACTGATGTTTAAACATACTTTATTTTCCAAAGGCATTTCAACATTAACAGATCTTTATTTAATAGACAAATGCAGATGAAAAATCGGAGAATGTAAATGTGCTAATATATAATTTGATTAGCCTAAATGTTCTATTTGTCTATTGTGTTCTGGCAGAACACAACTCTGCAACATATTTCAATGCTAGTAAAAACAAATAAGAGTTAAAGCTGCAGTGGGTAGAATTGAAGCAAATATGATTAAAAAAAAAATTATTCTTATAAAACTATAAACTATATAAATCCCTATATCCTGACAGTAGTGCAGGATACTGGTAATCTGAAAAAAATCATGAGCCTCTGTGTCCTCAGGTGCTCCTAATGGTATCTGCAAGATTTCAAATATGAATCAATATTCTGTTAATGTAATGCCTATCTCTCGGTAGTGTTTAGCTGTAAAATGAAAACAGAGCCATGAGGAGGAGCAGAAGTTTAGTTATCTCTCAGAACACTTGAATTACAAAATGCTGAAAGGTTATTATGGATTATGGTTATTATTATTAAAGTTATTTGCCCACTGATGCCAAAAACATTCTGTCTGCTGCAGATTTAAATAACAATAAAACGTTTTTTTTAAATATATATATAGATTTATCACAAAATATATACTTATGTAATTGCAAAACACAATGCAAAACAATGCATAAAAGTCACTGCAATGCTGCTCTGCAGAACACCATTGCAGTGACTTTTATGTAAGGATGACTATAGGTTAGATAACACCCCCGATCAAAGGCATCTAGTGTTATATCACTTTTTTTTTTTTTTGCAGAGTCAAGGAACTCGTCTGCTGACGCTATAATGATTGCGCAGTGCGCACCAAACCCAAACAGTTCACCCACATTGACCGTACACACACTTGTATAACCGTTTAGATAACAGCCTGGCCGTGCTGAGTCGCTGCGAGCCAACCATCGGCACCGCTTCATTCACACCGGCAGCTGCGTCGTAGTGATTTGCTCTCGCTGCTGACACGAGCTGAGGAGCCGTGGGTTTCCACGTGAAAGCGGCTGACAGCCTTATGTAAAAGACTGGCAGCGGTGCGGACCAATAGGAGCGCGGAGCGTCGGTCAGCGTCACCGCCCTCATGCGCCTATTGGTTCACAGCGTTGTGACGTAAAGACGCACAGCTCTCCGGACCAATGAGCGACGAGCATGAGGAGGAGCGGCGCGGAATGAGGTCACTGCCTCCGCTGGAGATCCAGGGCAGAGTAGTGTATCTGGAAACCTGAACGGGGAGTGTGTCAGACCTCAGACCCGGACCAAACCAGCTAGGATCATCGGTACCTGCTCGGTTTCTGAAGTCGGGAGCATAACTAGCTCTAAAAACAACAAGGCTTTACTGCACTGCTTGATCAAGAGAGGATTTTGTGAGGTTGGTGCAGTTTTACTATCTGTAACATTAACATTATGGGTGTTGCTGTGTTATTTAATATGTTTTTAAATGCAACACATTACTGTATGATCACTGTTTAACGTGCTGTGCTCTGGGTTACGTAAAATACTATTATGTGAACGTGAAGCGTGAAAGTTGCATAACTGTGTCAGTGTGAGACTCAATCCCGGTCAGTAGACTACAGCAGCAGCAGCAGCCCTGCCCACATGACATAAATCCATCTGTGTGGGAGTAACCCTCTCCAGCTCTGTTAAACTGAAATACCGCCGCTGACCTGCACTCTGCTCTATACTCTATAAGCAACATGCATTTACATAAGAGGAGTGAAATGCATTACGCAGCAACATTTGATATGTCACTGGAGCTGCTGCAGAGTTGTTGTTGTTGTTGAGCTGACAGAAATAACTGGTGTGGGATGTCAGAGTCCCATATGGTGCATTCATTGTAGACGTGCTTTTCTGGTGTCACTGTCACATAAAAAACTCCTTACATAAAGAGTCGACTGCAGCAGCACATGGCACAAAGTCATATGCATGCAGCGATTTGGGGAATTTGCGAAATGTGAGCGATTGTTTTTCCCAGAAGAGACTGTGTCATGCTGTGATGCTTGAGTCAGCCGGTTGTTGGCTCTGAGGTTGAAATCTTACATAAAGGAGACATTGCCTCTTTGAAAGCATTCATTCATTATCATTTGTTTTGACAATTTATGTTTAAGCTGTCTATGGCAGAGGTAGGAAAAGTCAAATACTATAGTACAATGTTGTGATACTGGATACTTAAGTATTTAATTTTTGTGAAAGTATACATTGTATGCATTATATAAAGCTGCAGTTACAACCCTACAGGCAGTTTGGGGAGATGGTTAACTGATTACATTCCTCCTGTTGTTAGATAGATAGATAGATAGATGATAGATAGATAGATAGATAGATAGATAGATGTACTTTAGTGATCTCAAATTGGGAAATTATTATGTTATAGCAGCAGGTTATCCAGACATTGTAAATATACATATCAACACTAGAGATATACATGTATAGAATATTGTATATATTGTATATAGTATTGAGCATTGCTGGCGCTTGAATCAAACATCATTAGAGATACTCTGTGTATAGTGTTCATTTACTCATTCATAACTCTCTCAAGGTAGTATTTTTTACTTCTGATACTTGATTGCATTTGACTTAATGCTTTTTTGCTTTTACTCAAAGTGAAAGTTTGAATGGAGGACTTTTTTACTGGGGTAAATGGTCTTATTTATCAATAGAGCTGTTGCCGGTATGAATAGAGGAGATGCACTGATGAATTAAAAAGCATGGCACATTTTTTTGCATGGTAAGAGCATGCTTTAACTTTGCATAAACATAAAGCCAAGTCAAGGAAGCAGCAATCCAAAAATCAGGTGTTGGTGATACAAATGTTGGATGTGTTTAAGATGACAATGAAATAGCGTTTTGCCCCTTAATCGTTTTGGCAAAACAGTCCGTATTTAGCATTAAAACACTGAACTTAATTGAACCTTTAGGTCGTCCAGCACCAAGCAGAATATCAGCAGCAAGTCTGAAGTGGCTGCAGTCATATTCAGCTTTCCCTTGGTTACCCGAAAGGGAGGAGAGAGGATGACTGATGCATGTAAAGCTGGCGAGGGAGAATTCACTTAGACTTGTTTATCTTACTGTTGCAATCAGCGAAACATTTGACTTGGCGCAGGGTAGAAGTTTCCACGCCCACGATTACAGCATGAGAGGAGCTGCTTGCAAATTACTTTTCTTTTCTATCTATTGCCAGGTAAAATTGCTGTCAAGGCAGATTATGTTTCTAGACAGTCTGTCATCCCTGTGGTTTAACATTTTTAAATGCGGTGTCTCAAATTTGGAAATGTTTGTGTGGACACTGAATAAATATTATCATGTCAGTCAGTGGCTCCATGTGAAGTTCACTCTGGGTCTAGGAACTGAAGACGAAAATGGCAAACTTAATCCTCCCGCTGTGATGGGACAATTCCTTCTTCGGTCTGAACATTAAGGCCTCTGCTCTGTTTTTAGCCACTAAGAAAATGGATTAAACCTTGGGTGGTCTTGGAAGTACGCTGTGAAGTGTGCATCAGATCTATTATGACTGTTTTTAAAACATCCTTGAAAATACATGTAGGTCAACAAATGAGATAACATGCTCTTAGAGCAACCTCAGTCACGTCTGCACATGGAAACTCACTCAGCTCTTGTTGCCCTAAAGGTTGGATATTAACCATGATGTTTGCCTACACAAGAAGCCAGATTACTGTGAGAAATCACATTAAAGTAGGGAAAAAAATAACATATCAAGGAGTGCAGTAATACACCGCTAATACACGAAAGTACATGCTGATGGTCAGGAAACAGATTCATAGACACACCTAATAATCCTTTCAGAGACTTGGTTAAGGTTTAGTAATCAGTAGTTATCTGGTTTCTTCTGCAGAAGTCTACCTGTGTTTTTTGCGTTTTAAGACCATATTTAAAGATCTACTTTTTTTAGACCAGAAGTGATAATAAAACAACAGCTTTCAGAGTACAACTGCAATGATTAATCGATTAGTGGCCAACTATTAAATTAACTATTTTGATAATCGATTAATAGGTTTGAGTAATTTTTTGAGAAAAAAAAGTCTAAATTCTCTGATTCCAGCTTCTTAAATGTCAATATTTTCTGGTTTCTCTACTCCTCTATGACAGTAAACTGAATATATTTGAGTTGTGGACATAACAAGACATTTGAGGACGTCATCTTGGGCTTTGGGGAACACTGATCGACATTTTTCACCATTTTCTGACATTTTACAAACCAAATAACTAATCGATTAATCGAGAAAATAATCGACAGATTAATTGACAATGAAAATAATCGGTGGTTGCAGCCTTATTTCAGAGTTAAATTTTCTCTTAAACAAAACAGTGGTGTAAGAACTGTTAAATATGAGATTTAGTAATCAAGACCGAAAATCGTATAACTTTCAGTGCTAACTTTTGCTATTGAAATGTAATATCCAGTTTATGTTAAAAAATAATCTTCACTTAGTAGCTTTGCTTTCAACCGCATCTCACTGAATGCAGCTGGCTCATGTGTCATCTCATGTTGCAGGTGTTTTAGGGTAGCATACACCCTTTGACCTGCTACAACAACTGTACGTACGCGGTGTTTCACCCTCTCTGACCCACTCAATGTAAACTTATGTAAGTCATCATGCAAATTGAGTGCACTTTGCAAGATGGTGATGACCCACTGTAATTGGAATGAAAGTCACACGAGGACAGTTATAAAACTGCAGCTGTTGTATAAGATGGTTTCTGATGATTAGATAATATGATCAGAGCGCTGGGACGTGAATATTTTTACAACAGATAAAAGAGATATTTTGTAATGATTGAGAACAGCAACAAATGAAAAAATAAAGATGAGACAGAAGGAAGATTATTAGGAAATCTTTCCACCAGTTTAAGAAAACTGTGTTTACCCTTACAGTGGTGGCCAGACCTAACAAATTGACCAAATATAATCAAACTTCCAACCCTGAGAGAGTGTTCCATCCTTTTTACCATGAAAAAGTGATTTATTTTAAATTATGTCCCCTAAGATTCAGAAAAGCCAAGTGAGCAACATGTTCCCAACAGGTCAAGATTAGTTTCATCTCTTGATAGCCCTGAATGTTTTTTTGATTGCATTAAAATGACAGGAAGGGCCCAAGAGGAGTAATACATAACCTGTAATTGTGTTATGTTGATCATTTTGCCCTGTTAGCCACCTGTTCCATGTTGTACCCACCTCGATGTAGGATGTAACCGCTTCCTAGACCTATAGCTCAGTTTAAAATTATGACCAGTGTAGGAAATCCATATTATTTTCCTTCACTTCCTTCCATCGCTGCAGCTCAACAGGATGAAATACATTCAGTTAATGACGGGAAGAAAGAGATCACAGATATTGAAGTAACCTCAGGTAACCCTTACTGCAGAGGTCTTTTAAGCATCTTGATTACGTTTTCTGTTTCTGCAAACATAGGAACACAATAAGTCATCTCATAAATATTCCAGTGCTGCTACAGTAAATATTTGATTGTCCATTCAGAGTGCTGGAGTACATGTTGGTCTGCAGCTGCACAAATCTGTCTACCAGGTTCAATTCAGTACATTTTTATTGGTAAGAAACAATGTTTCCAAAACAAAAAACTACATTTACTCAACAAAAATCATAATAATTAGGGGTGCAAGAAAATATTACAAATATTGAATATTTCAATATTGTGTTTTGTGGTACTGTATCGATTCTCAGAAACACTATCGATTTTTAATTAATAGTTTACATGCAAAGATGAACTCAGTCAATACTTTATTTCATTTGCAAAGAGATGTGTCCTCTCAAAGTCGTGCTATATGATGTAGAATGTTACAGGGGCTGTGATAAATGCAAATGCAGATTCCACTGTTCTGTTTGCATAAAAAAGTAAACTTCTTTTGGTCCGATTTGTTTTGTATATGGCGATGTGTTCTTTATACTATGAGAGTTTTCCTAAAATTAGATTTGCCTTTCTTACAGCATCGCAATATATCGCATTATATTGAATCATAACCCCTGTATCATGATAGATCGTATGATCGTATCACTAGATTCTTGCCAATACACAGCCCTAATAATAATGTAGGCGCAGAAATTCAGATATTGGCTCACTCTCACCATTTCATTGAAGGCCTATGCCTAAAGTGAAGGATATTTCTCAGAGTAGAGGAGGAAGTGTATCTCCGTCTATACCTGCCATGTCTTAATTGCTAATTGAGATTGGATCTAGTCTTAGTATCTCATCTCATCAGAGTGGATATGCTCACCTCATGCTCTCATTAAAGGACCATGTTTAGATACTCTCTTTATCCCCCCCCCCCCCCGCCTCCTTTTCTCTGTAAATCTATCCCTCTTACAGCTCTTTTGCCTCATCTTCTCTCTGACTGTCTGCTGGTATCGAACCAACAGATTTGCCGTGCTAACGAGCTAATGGGGTTAATGTCTAGCGGTTCCTGGAGCCGGTAACCGGGTGTGAACTCTTGGACTTTGTGAATATCGGGCACATTGGCAGTCAGCTCTTTAACCGTGGACCAGACGTTGAGCAGCAGCGCCTGCCAAAACGTCAGCAGTTTGTGCAGGATGTTCAGCATGTTGGCTGAGTTATATTCTCAGCTAGATGACCCGCTTTGTGTAATAGAAGGCTCTCTAGGAAATGGCTTTTTTACCTTATTCAGCAGAAAATAGTTTAACCACAGTGTCTAGCTCTAGCGGTGCACTTTGCATTGAGGGCAAGTCATCTTACCAAGCAGTCTCCAAGACACCAAGACTATAGACACCTGGTTGCTTCTTCATCATTTTCTTTGCCATTTATCTGTTTGTTGACCCAGTTCACACAAAAGCTCTACTCTGCGGCAGGTCATTGATAAGCAGACTTTCTGCTCTCTGAAAGGGCCTTCAGATTGGTTAATTATTAATGGGAGTATTAATTTTGCCATAAAGGTTTGGCAGAACTATGAACACTCTAAGAACCAGATGAAACCGGTCATCAGCTGCAGCTTCGGTTTCACACTTGACCTGGAAAAGTTTCTGATTATATAAACTCTTGTCTATTGTTTGTGTGTACAGACTATAACTTAGCTCATGTTCTTTTTTTGTAATTTAGAATAAATAAAACACTGAAAATGTTTAAGAAAACAAACAAGAATACTGTCAAATCCCATTTTTAAAAATACTTCAATGATTCCGTATTAATGAGAGACGGCTCTAAACATTTGGACATAAATTCGTCAAGGCTTTTTGCATCAAGAGCAAGGCTCATGAGGCTTTAAGCTTTTCCTCTTCAGTCAGCCACATTTGTCTCTTGTGAAGCATTTTCTACCTTTTTGACATTACTTACACACAGTAAAACTCACATCTTTCAACGTATCCTTAGCAGATAAACACAACATGAACGTCACACTAGGAAAAACCTACGTAAAATAAAATGCCTGTGCTTGCACGGGCTTGGTGCTTAAGACTAACTTCAATAGACTAAATAAACACGTACTGATCCCCGTAGAGCTCAGGTGCATTAAGGAGGGCATAGAGCTGTGTGGTTTCAGTCAGAGTATAAAATAGATATTTTTCCGTTGCGGGGCAGAGCGGAAGACATGCCACCGCTTAGTCAGGTTATCCCTGGAAAACAGCCAGGTTGGAGGTAATACACGACACCGTGTGGCTTTCTTATTACCTTCACGTTGCCCAGCAACAGGATTATGTGAGTGATAACTTTACCTGTGCTCTAAATTTCAAGTTTGATCTTAACTAATTGGTCAGACTAATGTTTGTATCACTAAGTTCAAATGTAGAAGAATTCCATTTGGTGACAATGCAAGCTTACAAATGTACTTCACACAGCGACACTCATACGAACCTTGTGTTACATTACTGTACATCACTATAGTATAATTAGCTTAATTCTATATCATTATGGGCTGAAGCAGCTCATACTACATCTCAACGATTTGATCTTGCACTTTAGTACATGTGACTCTCAATATAGTTCTTACCAGATAGATTTTATTTAAGCTCTCTTGGAAATCTAACTTGACATACAGTTCTGTCACTGTGCCGCAGTGTATTTTTCTGTAGAAGATCTAAGTTTCTTCCTCTGATCAAGGTTGCCAGTTTTCCTTGTGTTTATTCCAAACACGTCACTGTTTATGCTCCCTAAAATGTAACACGTGTCTCTTCCTGTAATCATGGGAAATTTCCTAGGAAAGAGCTACCCAACATTTGGTCGTTTGAATAGACAGTTATACGCATCTTTCTCATTTCTGCTGGTATTTATATCTGAGCTGACACTGGTTTTGTACAGGGCAGTATTTAAAGCCTATTTAAAGCCACAGAAAACAGGGCCACATCTCCTGGCCAGCAACCTATAGTGGCATTCAGATCAATGCTGTCTAGTGTTTTATGCGTCCCAGGGTGGATGATCCTTTGAAAGCGTTGGAGGGCTCAGATGGGACAGACCCACTGATCTTAAAGACCACACTGTCTGTACAAGGGAGCGTTTTGACTGTACATCAGAGAAGCACCTGCTGGGCCCTGCAGAGCTCAGGGGTTAAACCCTGCTGTGTGCTCTGATATCACACCAGACAAAAGACTAAAAAGACACCTTTTTGAAGGAGGTCTGATGAAGCATTGATTTGTCTCGCAAACAGTTTTGAACCGTGTGTATGGTTGCATATGTGTGAACATGCAAGTGTGCGCACATGCACATGCACATGAACTAATGCATCTTTGTGTTGAAGAACCATGCCAGTGTTTTGCATATTTTGACTAATGTCATACAAATTATGTATAATTTACATATTGTTGACCATTTTCAAAAGCAAAGTTTATATTTGGTTCCTGTTGTCTAGGCAGCCACTGTTTTCAGTTCATGTCAACATAGCATTAAAATGCTCTTGCAGAGACTTGAAACTTACTTGACAAAGGTGATTTGTCATAGCTACCATATGTTTACTTAATCGTGTTTTTTTCTAAATATTTAAAATATGCATACCTTGCAATGGACTGTTACTTCATTACTAACATGTGTTATCTTATTGTTATCTCTCAACAGATCAATCCACGTCCTCTTTTATTCTCTCCGGCGACACCCTTGTGAAAATGGGGTAATTGTGTTCTTTCATTATCCAATTACAACTTACCTGCAACAAGCCCAGGACAGCGCTCGTCCTGATGTCGGAAGATTCAGACTCCAAGCCCTATCGCTTCTCGGTGCTGAAGGACCAGGATGGAGCCTCATGCGGCTCCATGCCAAGGGGGGCCTCAGGGTGCAGCTCCATGGCACAACTGCACCGGATGGGTGGCTACGGCCAAGGTGGGACCGACTTAGGCCTCACCTCAGATGGCAGCGACAGCAGCGGTCAGGACCCTCCCGCCTTGCCGCACAAGCATCGCAAGAACGCCCGCTCCAGATCGCTCCCCGAGGAGGATGTGGAGATGAAGAGCAGCGGGTCCAGTGGGAGTGGGACCGAATCACACGGCAATGAAAGCCACGGCAACGAGAGTCATGGCAGCGAGAGCCACGGCCACGGGTCAATGGGCAGCTCCCACGACACCAGTAAAGACTCGGCACTGCTGGAATCTTCTGAAAGCAACAAGAGGTCAGTGGTGGTTGTGGGAATGATGAAGCCATTAGTTGGCCTGTTTTTGTTTTCTGGCTTGCTTTCTGTGATTGTGAAGAGAAGAGGGAGAGAGAGAGACCAGAGTGGGGAGCTACTGTTCTTGTTAGCAGGATGAAATGGGGTGAAGGTTACTCTTTCAATGAAAGGCTTGTTTAGAGTTGTGTTTTGTAAGCTGAATACTGCCCTTGTTGTGGTCAAACTGCTGACACAATCATAAAGCACACTTAAAGCTGCAGTGGGTAGAAATGGAGCAAATATGTCACTATATCCTGACAGTAGCTGACCACATCCTACCAGTAACATTTAGATAAACCTGCCTAAATCACAAGCTGTTCATCTGGGTCAAATGAGGATGAACTTCATTCCACTTCACCACAATTAGATCAACACTCCCTA
Organism: Sebastiscus albofasciatus; assembly: GCA_916701655.1. Lineage (NCBI taxonomy): Eukaryota > Metazoa > Chordata > Actinopteri > Perciformes > Sebastidae > Sebastiscus > Sebastiscus albofasciatus. Next base: position 110,418 of record CAKAOI010051713.1, read on the forward strand.
GACCAGATCTCGTGCCACCTCACCTCACATACAGGTTCGGTAGGTTTTGCTTCTGGCAAGTTTTTGCACTTTGGGCACTCTGGCAGATTATAATGGCCATTTTAGAGAGAGAGAGTTAAACAGCTCCTTCCTCTCAGTCTGTAGCATAGACTGTCTATAAGAAGTGGACGTAGTCACCATGATGTTACTGATTGGTTTGTTCACCACCGTTTAGAAGCCTCAAGTTCGGCATTTTGGACGTCACCATCTTGTTTTTTTGCAAACAGAGTGACACGAGAGGGTGGAGCTAAGTACAACCAAATGCTGAATAAGACATTTTTAAGCAACCAAAATGTTAATATTAACTTGGGTTAAAATTGTAAGACGAAAACACAGACAACTCCCAGACCGGACAACGCCGTGGTAGCGACCTGTCAATCGCAAGGTGCCACACCTTATAGCATCCCCTGCTTTATGGTCTATTTGACTCTAAATGTGACCAAAATTTACTAAATGAACATCATGCTGTATTGAAGAAGACTTGAAACTAGCGATTGAGACCATAAATTCATGTTTACAATGTTTACTGAGGTAATAAATCAAGTGAGAAGTAGGCTCATTTTCTCATAGACTTCTATACAATCAGACTTCTTTTTGCAACCAGAGGAGTCGCCCCCTGCTGGCTATTAGAAAGAATGCAAGTTTAAGGCACTTCAGCATTGGTTTCACTCTCAGACTCAGATGTAGCTCACTGGTTAAACATGTGTCAGCCAGCTCTTTTTCTCTCAGTGTGTAGGTGTACAGCATATGAGCTGTACTACAGAAGCGGGCTTGAGGTGGGTTGAATCATGACGATAGAACATTTTCTAAATTCTGCTTGGACGTGACCACAGCATGGCCACAAATAGGTTCACAGACACAATGCAGTCTGTTCACGAGTTGACCAGAACGGGTTTGAAGCAATGGAAAAAATACAATGACTGTTGCTTCCAGTAGGAAGACTCGATTGATGTCATCTGGGAGGCTGAACGCTCTGGCTTCCTCTCAATGCCAGATGGATTGTGTCACGCTCTCCAACTACTTGTTATTGCTATAGCAACGCAATGTTTGGCTCTTGTTTGTTAGGTACTGGGCGGAGCAAGCAGCTTTGCTCGGTCTCTCTCGCGTCACTCTACCTTTTGAATCCATATTTTTTTATTTTTTTTAATCCACTCCCTCTTCCTGCTTGTACTGTACATGGATCTCACACACACACCAGCTCTCCCTCATCTGCTGACAGGATGTCTTTAACTACTTCTTCAACTCTCACTTTGTTCCTCTATCTCACCCCTCCCTCGCTTCAATTGAACTTCTAATCTTTTGTACCCATTTTTTTGTAAACTACTCACTCAATTCCAAAAAGACTCTCTATCTCTCTTTATATTGATTTTTTTTTAACCATTTCAGTCATTTTTTCTACTTCTCTTTCTCACACAAAACAACTTGTTTAAAAGGCAAATTATACAGGTCACTAAATGAAAAACATAATATTTGACAGCCAAACTTTTTTCCAATTTTACACTGAGACATTGACTATTTTTGATTCAGTTTCATTTCCGTTCATTAAGCCACCACATGGAGTTTTTGTTGAATTTTGCGGCTTCTGTTGACAAAAGCCAAAGATCCCGCTTCACCCATCTGTGGCCCTCAGCTGTGCATTTGTATGAGGGAGAGAGAGAGAAGAGGGGTTGCATTCGAACAATGTAGATGAATGTACCTCTTAAAGAAACAGTCCCATATTTTTGTGTTTGGTCCCCTGGTTGTACTAGGAGAGGCTATTTGTGGATGTTGTGTCTATACTAAGTCATTTAAGCCTGTTATCTATAGCAACATGTTGTATCTGAAAGATGAGTCAGTGTCTCTAGAGAGCTGCTGATGTTAGTGTATATGTGCACTGATAAGCTTGTAAACATAATAATAATGTACAAGGCGACCAATGCCTGGCTAAGTTTGGAATCAAGAAACTATTTATCGGATTGTTGACCAAACAGAGTACATTATACCCCGAGGTGGAAGAAGTACTCAGATAGCAGTACTACAGTTTAAAAATACAAATACGTAAAAGTCCTGCTTTCAAAAGCTTACAAGCATCAAAATATACTTAAAGTTAGGGCTGTACGATTATGACCAAAATGATAATCACAATTATTTTGATCAATATTGAGATCACGATTATTTATCACGATTACTCATAGATTTTAGGGACAAAATATTGTTAAAAACTACATTTTACATGATTACTTTTGTACACATCATGATAGCGTTATAATTTAACATCGCCCTATACTCCTTTTAACTAAGCAGAGCTTGAACACACCATAATGTAACTCAATGGAACCTTGAGCTCGATGCTGTCGACAGTTGAGATTCATCATCATCATCATCATTATTTATTTACTCTAAATTAATTCATAATTGTATAGTTATTCTATAGTCGTCACACAGAATGGAAAACCACTGGAGCTCCTCTTTGCCTCATTTGTATGCAGCTGATTCTCTGTGTTATTCATGTGTCTTCAATGTAATGAGGTGTCCACACAGCCCGTCAGTGGAAGGTTTCTAGTTAAACAAAGCCACCTTGCCCTGATCTTCACCTTGAGCAGAGAAACAGAGTAGAAACCAAAACAGAAAGTCTTCTGCCTCTTTGGGAACATGTTTCCACGACTCACAGATTTGCTTACGTTGCAAATCAGCCCACTAATACATATTAAGACTGTCCAGTCTAAAACCAGCTGTTGTATTCTGGTGCACTGAGGGCCATAATTGATCGAATTAGATACCTGCTACTTGTGCTTAAAGAGGCTATTTGTAAAGGTGTTCTCTATTCTGAGGCAGGTAAGCGGATTATTCATAGTAACCTACAGAGTTGTAGCTCAGGTGAATCAGGATCGCAAACCGCTGTTAATAGTTTTAAGTTAAGCTTGTTGGCTCATACAGTGGACTACATATACACACACCTCCAGTTTGAATCCAACTTCGTTGAGTTACTAACACAGATACACAGTTCCTAGCGTCAACGAGAAATGGCTAAAACTATTGGTGGCTTTCTGTGTGTTTACTCTTTTAGATACTGATATTCTAGAGCCTTTGGATTGCTCTCTTTTGTTTTGGAAGCAAATATCAACAAATTCAGATGCTGCCCAGCCACCTGGTGCCTAGAAACAGTGCGCAAGTTGAACAGATGCTGAAGGTAGTATTATACTGAAATGATTTAAGACTGATAACATTATTAGAATTCAGAAAGGTAAGATGATAAAAGTAAAGTCTTAAATTTTAAGTTAACGTCATGGTATAGTATGTTGAAAATATGTCTTAAAAAATTCAACGTATGCCAAAAAAAGTCATAAAAATGTAATTTAAAAAGTCATAGTGTGGTTTGTCGAAAAAAATGACTTAAAAATTTCAACATGTGACATAAAATGTCATAAAAAAAAATTCATAGCAGTGTTTCCCACAGGATTTTGTGAGACTGTGGTGGGTGGACCTCGGACCCTTTAGGGGGTTGTAGTAAAAATTTCAAATGTTGTACATTTTATGGTTAAATGCATCAATCTGGTGCACTTTAAGAGCAAAATTAAGATGCTAGAATTTCCTTCTTATGCAGTATGGAATTAAGACAAAGCTCTGGTTTTGACATTTCTCCATCATGATAAAGGTCTATTAACAAAGGCACCTCGTCCGTGTCCTCACCTCGGGTTCCCCTGCCTCTCTGAGCACCTTGTTTCGTAACACACATGTCCGCAGAGGTTGGCACACAGACTTACTACCATAGCCTACTGTGATAAACTGTTTCTAAGTCTCACTTTCTAATACATGCTCAGTCTGTCCAGTCTAAAACCAGCTGTTGTATTCTTGTGCACTGAAGGCTTTATTTGATAGCATTAGATGCCTGCTTGTGCTTAAAGAGGCTATTTGTAAAAGTGTTCTCTATTCTTAGCCAGGTAAGCAGGTTATACATAGTAACCTGGGTTGTACCACAGAGGGCTTTTAGTGTATTAATGCACTGTTAAGCTTGTAGGTTAATGCAGTGGATCACACGCACACACACACACACACACACACACACACTGACACACTCTCCATGCCTTCTACATGAGTCTTACTTCATTGTGTCTCCACCACATACAGATACAAAAACAGGCAGGAGAAAGAGAGTTAGGACTGAAATAAAGACGCCTATTTTGCATTTGTTAACCATATACTCAATGCCATTTGGTGGAACGAGTAATTCATGAATATTTTTTACTCCCAGGGGCACAGGAAGTCAAATGACTTAGGAAGCCCAGAGTCAGACGTGCAGAGATTGTAGATATTTCCGGGCGCCAAGAGAGCTGTTTTTAGCAGGCCCAGAATTTCTATCTGTGCCCCTGCTCCTAATTATATTTCGGCCCCTAATTCTTGCTGTATTGATGCTCTCCTGCTGTGTCTACCCTTTTGAGCTACAGTTGCACTTAAGGTCAACAAGGAGGTGAGACTGACCTCGGACTCAAGAGTGCTTTCTTTTGTAGCCTGGCTGCTAAATGAGAGCTGAAGCTGTGTCTGCACTGTTCCCCATTTACTTCCACAAAGGCAGAAACCGGCTTATCTTTTTAGTCCCACTTTAACAGAACCCCATATTGTGAGATTGAGTACCTGTTTTATTTTTTATCATTAGGTAGCTTGAGCACCTTGTGCTTCAGAAATATATCAAAAATAATGCCAACATTTTGTACCCAATCAGTCTACTGTTTGATTACCGATATGTCTCTCCCTCTCTGGTCTTGTGTCTCTTTGAGGTGATTGAAGTCATTATGTAATTTTTTAGGACTCTATTTTGTTGCAAAATGTTGAATTGTTCTTCTCTTCCCCACAGCTCGAACTCTCACAGTCCGTCTCCTCCCAGCAGCTCAAACGCCTTCAGTCTGCTGAGCTCAGAGCAAGACAACCCTTCAACCAGCGGCTGCAGGTTAGTGCACTGACCACCGCTGTAACACTGAACCCCCCCCCCATTTTACATTATCTATGATTAGCTTTTTTAATCTATTTTGGAAGGAATGTTTTACTTATTGCAATATCTGACTGTGCAACTTACAGTAGTCAGGAGTCGGCCAAAGCCAAGACCCAGAAGGAGCTGCTTAAAACACTGAAAGAGCTGAAGCTTCTCCTGCCCGCTGAGAAGAGACACAATAGCAAGGCCTCCACGTTGAACACCCTCAAGTACGCACTCCGTTGCGTCAAACAAGTGGAAGGTAAAGTGCATTCATATCTCTCCATCTATCTTGCTCCACCTCTACACAGTGCTTTTTAGGGTCTCTTCCTATTTTTATTTATTTGTTTTGTTTAAGCTGTAGTTTCATAATTCGCTCCACATTCACAAATGTAGCTATTATTTGTGCGACAAGAATGTCTTTTCTTTGGTAATCAGGAAGCGTGGTAGCTGAATGAGATCTAATTCTACCCTGCCTAAATGTTTACAGATGGAAATGGGTGGGTAGAGGTTCAACAGATGACGCATTTAAGCGTAGCAACGAGACATGTTTAATCATTACAAAATCTCTGTGACATCAGTAAGACTAGATCATCCTTGTTTCATCATTGCTGTTTTCAGTAAAATATCAGTGTCCACATACCATCTATTCTGTATTATATATTATGTTGTGACCAGACTTTAATAAAAATCACTATCTATGTGTTGCAGCCAATGAGGAGTATTACCAGCTGCTGATGACCAATGACAGTCAACCTTCAGGCCTGGATGTATCCTCTTATACAATAGAGGAGATAGACAGCATTACTTCTGAATACACCCTTAAAAACAACGTGAGTCACTGAATCATCTTTAAACTAATAGAAATATTTAAATTGTTTTAGCTGCATATATACCGGTGTGAAGATTGTGAACAAAAATATCTAAATTGATTTGGATTTTGTCTCCTCAACAGGACATTTTTGCAGTGGCGGTGTCTCTCATCACAGGAAGGATAGTCTATATTTCCGATCAGGTTGCCTCCATCCTCAACTGCAAAAGAGAAGTGTTCAAGAACAGAAAGTTTGTGGAGTTCCTGACGCCGCAGGACGTTAGTGTGTTCTACAGCTTCACGACGCCGTACCGCCTGCCCTCCTGGAGCATGTGCACTGGAGCAGGTTGGTACATATATAACAGCTTTGCAGTGTCTCAGTGTAATACTCAAGATAGATTATAGTAGTAGTTAAGGAAGATGACACTGTCACACTCTGAAAATGTATTAGAGAAATAGATAGCTGTGAATGAGACCCCTGGATAGCGAGTCAGCCTGGTGACAAGTCAAGTGAAGCACATGCTGCCATCAACGTGGTGCGTTAAGTTCAAGTTGATCTGACCTTCTTCTTTCATAAAACTGATGATGATTGCCCCGTTCAGTCAAGCTGGATGGAACAAACTGAGCTGTCTCAGGTGCTAAAGCAACATCGGCCACTGATCTAGACGTTCACAGAGGAACAAAAACTGCCAAAGGCCTTTGATTGACTTGTTGATCTATGACCTTAAATCTGTTCTACACATCAGAGCTGCACTTAATCTGTTGTGATTTGTCCCACATACGACTGGAAACATTTTGGCTCGCGCACCAACTTCCTTCCAGAGCCTGGACTCTGTTTAAATTCGTTGCATTTAAGTGCAGCGCCACGCTCCTCACTGATGTTTTGTTGATGGATTTAATCTTCCATCACCTGCTGGAGCCGAGACCTTGATTTAGTACTCAGCCGGATCCTGTTGCTTTTGAATTAAAACATTTCTTTCTCCCGTTTCAGAGTCCTCGCCGCCTGACTGCATGCAGGAGAAGTCCTTCTTCTGTCGTATCAGGTGGGTGTGTGTTGGTTCAAACGTGACGTCAGGCCATCTGCTGCTCCCACCTGTTTGTAGTTTATATTCATACCGTCATTCCACTCTAGATGTTTTTCAATTAGTTTGTGACATCATGTCCTTATGAACTGTGATGCAGATGCTTTTTTCCAGGCCAGTGTTATACATATAGTCAGACGGACACAAACACACTCACACATACACACCTTACTGTACTTGTTAGGACTTTCCATTGACTTCATTGTACTTTCACTCCAAACCCTTCCTCATATCAAACCTTCAATCTAATCCTCATTCTGATGAAAAAGACTTTGCAAAAATGTCATTGCCCTTGAGGTCTCAAACTGATTAATTCCTTCATTCTCATTAATAGTACAGATGGGAACATAGCTAAACACTGCCCCCTTGTGTTAAATAACTTGAAATCTAAAATCCACACCTGGATAGAGATTATTTGTGAAAACTTGTAGTTTAATTGAACAAGTAATCCTTATTGTTATTTATCTTTTCTTCTAACTAATCTCTAGCGGTGGTAAGGAGTGTGAGGGTAATCTGCAGTACTATCCATTCCGCATGACGCCCTACCGGATGAAAGTCCAAGACACAGTACATGCTGACGACCAGTTCTGCTGCCTCCTGCTGGCTGAGAGAGTTCACTCTGGTTATGATGGTAAGAACAATGTTTAAAGGAGGTCCTCAGTTATTTTGCCACTTTTGTGTGAATTTGCTGTTGGAGTTCATATTTGTTTCATACTGCTCAGTCACTATACTGTACTGTATATTGGACTAAACACATTTACAAAAATTGTCAAATTGTCGGTCAAGTAATTAAGATCTGGGACAAGCATTGTTATTCTGAAGTAGACGATATGTAGTCAAGCCAGTTTTGTTTATATATCCCAAAATCACAAATCACAAGTTTGCCTGTAAGGGCTTAACAATCCATAAAACATATAAGAAAAGAAAAGAAGATATCTCTTTTTATCTTCCAGTGGCAAATTTAGCGTTTAAAACTTTGTTAATTTTTTACTCCTGCTGACAGCTCATGACTTTGAAAGCTTTCTATACTAGTCCCTATTCTATATGAGATAGCAGAGACCTTAATAATTAAAAATGTTTTTTCTTCCTTAAAGCACCCAGAATTCCAACAGACAAACGCATCTTCACCACCACGCACACTCCCAGCTGTGTGTTTCAGGATGTGGATGAGAGGTTAGTCATTGCGGGATGTTTGCACACAAATCACCCAACTATCAGAGGAGAATAGGATTGGTGCTGTTGCTTGCCAACTAACCTAGCGATGTGTTTTGTATGCATCAGGGCGGTTCCTCTCCTCGGGTACCTCCCCCAGGACCTGATTGGCACCTCAATCCTCCTCCACCTTCATCCCAATGACCGACCGATTATGTTGGCTATTCACAGAAAGAGTAAGTTCACAGAATTAAACAGATTTCAGAATTTCTCCGTGTCTGCACAGTAAATCTGTCCCCATCTCGATCTGACTGATATTTTTTGGCTTTCTCTGCAGTTCTTCAATTCGCAGGACAACCATTTGACCACTCGTCCATCCGGTTCTGTGCGCGAAACGGAGAATACATCATTCTAGACACCAGCTGGTCCAGCTTCGTCAACCCCTGGAGCCGCAAAGTCTCCTTCGTTATCGGAAGGCATAAAGTGCGCATGTGAGTATTACTGTCTTGCTGATATACGGTCTGACATAGTGACTGTCAATAAACCAGTCTTTGAATAGATGTGAATTTCACAGTGTTTCATTCATGAACCAGTATCTGTTTGACACATCTTGATCTGCTGATGTGCTTTTTGATAACCAGGGGCCCCGTGAATGAAGACGTTTTTGTGGCCCCGGTCTCAACTGTCCGTGAGATGAAAACCATGGACTCTGACATCCAGGAGATTACTGAGCAGATCCATCGGCTCCTGCTACAGGTGAGAGAGGATAAGGATGTATAGAAATCAAGGACACCTAGTATTGATTGTAGAAGAAGGGGTAGTTTATTTAAGCCATTATAAATCATAAAGGCTAGCAGCGATGAAATAAATCAAAGAGGAGATGCAAATGCCAATACTGTGTACAGCTGAGGGATTAGAGCAACATCTTATATCCAAAAAAAAAACAAATCAAATTTAAATATCAGAACACAACGGGGTGAAAAATGTAAAAACACCTTTCTCCCCTCTCTATATCTGTGATCAGCCGGTCCATAACAGCGGCTCCAGTGGCTACAGCAGTCTGAACAGAAATGACCACCTCGTGGGCATGAGCTCCTCAAGCGAGAGCCTCAACGACAGCGAGAGCAAGACCCGACAAGAGGAGGAGGAGGAAGTGAGCAGCAAAGCCAGACCGGTGAGTAAAACCCAAATCCAGTTTAGTATAGTGTGTTCCAGCCCATGTAGTCCTGCTACAGGATGATATGGCAAGGAAATATACTGGGTTGTTGAACTTATACACAATAACTGACCATGACATGATTGTTCAGCATTATTCAGACGATAAATCATCATATTGAATTATCTCCCAGCTCTATAACCAAGTTGAGTTTAAATTTATTCTATTATATTGCTGTATTTTTGGATTGAAATATCTTAGTAAAATGTCCTACCAACATATTAAATTACAAATTACACATATATCAGATGACTCTTGACTCATGTGTCTCTATTTTTACAGCGAACTTTTCAGGAAATCTGTAAAGGAATACATCTTCAGAAGAGCCAGGAGCAGCAGACAACCAAACCAGACATCAAGAAAAGCAATGGCAGTAAGTCCAGCTGACAAACTACCTGCATATTTGTGTGTAACTAGTTGAGATAGTGTGTCTGAGACATTAATAAAGACCCCATCCTGGAGTAGCCCCTAACTCCTGGCATTTCTCCAGTAGAGTCCGTACAGAGGAGCTCAGCGGTGGTGCGGCCCAAAGACTCAGCCGCTCCCCTCCACTTGAAGGAGACCGGGGCCGCCATGGAGGAGAGTCGGTCCTCTTCCCAGGAGGAGACGGCCTTAAATGATCAGACCGTCTACTCTTACCAGCAGATCAGCTGTCTGGACAGTGTTGTCAGGTAAGGAGATTGACACGATTTTGAGGAATGGTAGCCTTGATCCTGTGTAGGATGCATTTTATACCCAGCCTTGTACATTTAACACGAGAACCGCCATGGCTCGCTGTATACCTAAAACCACTAACGGGGAAAATAAACCTGCTATTAGAATGCATTGATTTTCAAGGTAAAAGGAACAAGGTACAAGGTTAATGTTTTTATAATTCTACAATACACTATGTATAACTAAATTATATCGTTTACCATTAGGGGGTGCTACATAACACATTTTTAGGAAAATCACAGACTTTGGGGACTTGTGAAACAAAGTTACATACAACTGAAAAACAGCCGCGGGTAAATTTTACTGATCATAACCTTGGTGTTGTTGTGATTCCCGTAGGTACTTGGAGAGCTGTAATGTTCCCATCCCAATGAAGAGGAAGTGCCAGTCTTCCTCTAACACCACGTCCTCTAACTCCGATGAGGACAAACCGAAGGCACCTAACAGCATGCAGGTGTCTGAAGGTATGTGTCACCACTCCAGTTCCTACCAAGGAAAGACAGCAAACACTGTCACCTTATCAAACAAAGCTACGGCCTTTCCTTTAAACTTCTCTCTCAGCCTCTACTATGCCAGTCAGTATCACTTGTTCTCTGTTCTCTTTGGCAGAACCAGCCTTGTTGAGGAATCAGTCTGCTCTCTCCGCTTTGGATGTTCGAGACAAAAAGTCCAGTGACGCGGCCACAGCGGTAGTGGGCACCTCGCTGCCCTTACCTGTACCTAACAAACCAGAAAGTGTGGTGTCCATAACCAGCCAGTGTAGCTACAGTAGCACCATAGTGCATGTTGGGGACAAGAAACCTCGACCACAGTCAGGTACAGTGCCGTGAGAAAGTGTTTGCTT